>PVKA01014033.1:35623-53576 GCA_004027165.1 Ctenomys sociabilis | reverse complement strand
TCATCCTAAGGTGAATAATGACACTTGTGAACCTACCAAGCCAAGGACTAGGTGACTCTGTCAAAATAGCTAAAATATAGCCTTTCAGCTTCATCCATCACCAGAGCCACAAAACCACACTGAACTCCACCAGTCTACAGTCATCCTGGCTCTTATCCTGCAGAAAATATCTTCTTTTTATGTGCAAAAAAGTTAAGACAAACAACCTCACCCTTTCAATGCTAACACTATGCTGAGTTCTTACCACAAGCTGGTGGACAAAGAAAATTGACTCTTTTTCATCCACTCTTAGCTAGTACTCAGCAAAAACATTTTATACTTAAAACTCATCATTTCCAGGTGGTGGTACACGCCTGTAATCCCAGCCTTCCAGAGGATTACTGCAAGCTTGAGTTCAACCTGAGCTACATACGTGAGTTCAAGGCAGCATGCATCGAGACTCTCAAAGAACTCATTTACCCCTCAAGAATAACCACACTTTTCAGACAAGGAAACATAAGGCTCTGAAAGTTAACTTGCCTAAGAGGATGTACATCAAGTGACAAAGAGGTACCAAAATCTGTGTTCTTTCTACCACAACAGTGCACCTTTCAGTTCCCTTTCATCTCAGGAATAAGACGAGGATTCCTCCCGCAGGAATTCTTCCTCTTCTGAAGTAATTACAGTTTAGTTCTGCCCAGTGACAGTTCATGGCTCCATCCCCGCCACTCTTCCTCCACCAAATTCACAATATTTTAGCAAATCTAATGGCCTTGAATTAGTAAAATAACCGCACAGTTGATTTATAGTTCAGAAAGTACATTCGAACATAGTGATTCATCTGCCCTCTACTACAATGGGGCGAAGAGGACAAAGCACGTCACATAAAAGTACCCCAGTCTCACAGGACACCTCCCCAAAGTCAAGGAACAAATACCAGGTGAAATCAGGAGCAGAGAAGCCCGGGTTTGAAGCCGAGGTCCTTGGCTTGCTCGGTGCACCACACGGGAGCCCACGTTCCAGTCACCGCGCCCGCGAAGTCACAAGACGCTCTCATGCCCATCCATCTGAGGCGTCACGGCCCACCCTGCTGCCCTAACAGGTCTGCGGCTCTCTTCACCACCCCTACCCTCAAGGACCACAACTCCCCAAACCTTCCGTTTAAGGGCCTCCTCTCAGCCCGAGACTCCAAACCCGGCCTCCTTCAATCCCACGCTCCGCCTTCCCGCTCCTTCGGGCCAGACCCCGCCTCCTGTCAGCAGCGGCCGACCCCGCCCGAGTTACCTTCTCCAATGATGCAGGTCTTTGCACGGCCAGGGAGCGGGCCAGTGACAGGACTGTATTGAAATAAAAACCCCGAGAGGCACTGGAGCCAGAGCTGGAGCCTGAGCCGCTTCCAGCTCCCCGGCCCCCGGCCGCCGCCATCATCGTACGCCCTGAGCCTCGGCCCACCGGTTCACCGCACCCGGCCTGCGAGCGCCGGACCTCAGGGCGCAAGCGCATTCGCACCCTGCTTCCCTGCCACGTGACCTGCCAGTCCTGACATTGAGTGGGGCGTGGCCTTGGGGCGGTCTCACAGCTGCAGGGAGGACCAGGAGCCGAGGTGTAGATGTACGCAGCGTTTTCTTACGCCTGCCTGTCTCACCCCCCCAGCTGCTGTCCACTATGGTTGGCCCCAAAGGCGGGACTGTGACGTAATAAGCGCGGAAGGAGCTAGCCCCAAATGGGGCGTGGCCGCGGTTTGGTGACGGATCTCGCTCCTTCTGGTTTTCCGATCTAGATTATCGTCGGCACTATGTCAGCATACCCAAGAAGCTACAACCCTTTCGACGACGATGTGGAGGATGAAGATACGCGGCCGGCTGCGTGGAGGGACGCCCGGGACCTCCAGGACGGGCCCGCCGCGCCCGCAGATAGTCAACAGTACCTGCGGCAGGAAGTGCTGCGCAGGGCCGAGGCCGCCGCTGCCAGCACCAGCCGGTCTCTCTCTGTCATGTACGAGTCCGAGAAGGTCGGGGTCGCCTCTTGTGAGGTGAGCCTGGGGCACGACGGAGCAGAAGTGGGCAGCCTCTGCGTTGTCAAACGCGGTCGAAAAAATGTTTCTTCACAATCTTTTGAGAACCTTCAAATTGGCTAATAGGTTCCGATACTACCTTGATGGTTTGTGATATAGTCTCTGAACTATATAAAGAGATAGATGTGTTGCTGGAGTATTGAAAGGGGCAGTTTACCTCAGAAATCTTTCTTTCGTATTATTGTTTAGTTTTCCCCCCTTTACCTAATTCAAACGTAAACTCAAGACTGTTCTGTCCAAATGAGAAAAATGCAAACATCAGAGTCTGTTGGTTCTACATAATACCTTGGGTAAAGATGCTTTGGACTATTCTTCATGAGTGATCCAGAAAGAGGACTATGTACTGCAAGTGTCAGGTGATGGATTGCGTTGAGTTCTTAACCTATCCTTCACTTCTCCATGGCATTAGTAGTGATATTGAAGTCCCCTCTGCACACCTGCTGAATAAACCAAAGCCTAGGGTTTTACTTTCATTTCCCAAATTCTATACAATCTTTTACTCCAGTTCATCTTTGTCAAGTCTTTCCATCCACAGATTTTATCTTAGGACTTAAATGAGGATTATTTTCAATACATTCTCTTTTCAGCCTACTAATGTTTAAACAGAGAGAGAAAAAAAGTTGTTTTGATTTTTAGATGGAGTTTCTCTGCACAGCTCAGGCTGTCCTTAGGTCAGAGATTCTTACCTTGTGGTTCAGCCTCCACAAGTGCTTGTTTAAAGACATGTGCCACCCTACCCAGTTTGGGGAAAAAAAGCACTTACCAAGTGTAACAGATCACTGATATAGCAGCTAAGAATAAATTTACATATTTTATAATTTTGAACTGTTGCTCTTGAAATTAAAATGTTATCTTCCTTAGTTCTGTTCATAACTCTTCTCTGACATAATTCATTCTCATCTGATCACTCAGGGTGCTGGACAAGTGTGAGTTCATGGATTAACTTCTCAAATAGTCATCTGTGTCATTTCTCCAGTGCTGCTTTCTTGGATTATTCCTTTCCCATTTCTCTGGTAACATTATCCCCCATTAATCTACCTTCCTGCCTTTAGTCTTCTTGAGGTTTTGCTTTAGTCCTTCCCTCTCCTGTGTACTAGTTTTATATATTCCGGCCAAAGGGGAAGTGTTGGTTTAAACTTGGAAATAGCACCTGAGGTTTTAAGGCAATGGTGAGCTTGTCACTTGGTTGAGGATACCAAGCCTAAGAAAGTTAACTAAGGACTATTTGAAGAGACATTTCTGGAAACTATGAGGGAAAAAAATGTATAAAATTATAATGGACAGTCGTGGTGGCACACACACATGTAATCCCAGCAATTTGGGAGGCTGAGGAAAGAGGATTGCCATGAGTTTGAGGCCAAGCTGAGCTTTGTAGTGGGTTCAAAGCCATCCTGCACTGCATAGTGAGATCCTGTAGAAAGAAAAAAAAAAAAGATTTTTAAAAAGTTGTGTCCCATCCCCCTCCAAAGTGTGGGGACTGCGACCACTGAGGCAGGGTGGCACCTCTAACATAGGGGCTTGATATGGGGGTTGATTATAGAAATACAATACAACTAGCCAGGCAATAGCCTGTCTTCTAAGGTTACAATTAATGTTAAATTTTTCCAGGACTAAATAGTTCTCAATTATTAGAGACTCTAGGGATCAGGAACAGTGTGCACCCCCACCATATCCCATGTTCTTCAACTGTCTTTGAATCATTCCTTCATTCCCTTCAATATTGGGAACCTGAACTGCTCCTACCCAGCATGGCACCACATAGCAACCTGTTCAGTGCCCTGCTAACCTCCCAACTTTGATGGGTGCCTGCAGTTTGCCTAATACTATGAAACATGCCAAATGCAGGACACATTTTTATTGGACACTAAGAGTTTACGAATACTATGAAGTTAGATAATTTAGTCTCAGCTTGGCAGAAGTAGGAAAATTACTTAAGTCACCTTTATCAAAAGAGAATTGGCAGCCGGTGTGTTGGCACATGCCTGTAATCCCAGCACTCGGGAGGCTGAGGCAGGAGGATTATTGTGAATTCGAGACCAGCCTGAGCTACAAAGTGAGCTTAAGGCCAGCCTGAACTGCATAGTGAGACCCTGTCTCAAAAAGACAAAAAAAAAAAAAAAAAAAGAGGGAGAATTGGCAGTGCTTATTTCTGGAAAAAGCTGCGGCCACCAGTCATGACACCAAAGGACAGAGGAGAAGCAGTTAGGACAAGACAGGTACCTAGCTCACCTGGTAAACACTTTACAGAATTGTAGAGATAACTTATAGGCCACTCACTCCCTGTCTGCTTTATAAGTGTGTCTTTTTTTTTCCCCCTTAAAGTTTAATTTTTGTAGCCAGGCGTGGTGGCGCATGCCTGTAATCCCAGCACTCGGGAGGCTGAGGCAGGAGGATTGTTGTGAGTTCGAGACCAGCCTGAGCTACAAAGTGAGCTTAAGGCCAGCCTGAACTGCATAGTGAGACCTTGTCTCAAAAAGACAAAAAAAAAAAAAAAGTTTAATTTTTGTGACAAGGATTCCAGTCACATGATTCAAAGTTCAAGACATGCAAATGGATTTAAAATCTTCCACCCCTTCCTTGGCCTCAGCTTTCCTTTTTCCCTTACGGTAGCCAGTAACTAGCTTCTTCAGATAGTCTATGAATTAAAAATTTTTGAGACAGGATTTCACTATGTAGTTCAGACTGGCCTTAAAGTCACTATTGTAGCCAAGACTGGCCACAAACTTGCAGTAATGCTCCTACTTCAGCCTCCTAGGTGCTGGGATTGCAGGCATGTGCATAAATATGTATTTTTTTAATTTAAAGTGAAGCAGTCCCAGTCTGTATATTGCTTAATGCTTTTTGGTAAAAGGGTGGTTTTTTTTTGTAGCTCCTAGGGATTGAATTTAGGGCCCTCTGTGCTGGGTGTGCACTTTGGTGCTGAGCTATATTCCAGCCCTTTTCATTTTTCATTTTGAGACAGATTCTGGCTATGTGACCCAGGCTGGCCTTGAATTTGTGATTCTCCTGCCTCAACCTCAGAGTAGCTGAAATTACATGTGTATAAACCAGCTGGGATTACATGTGTAAGTGCATGTGTGCTAGGCTTTTGGGGTTTTTTTAATGGCTACATTGTATTGCATTGAGCAGATAACAAATATTTAAGCAGCCTATTCTTTATGATGAGCTTTGGATTATTTGTAACTTTTGATAAACCTGTTTACATTCTATATGAACATGGTTTTTATACATGTTTTCACTATCTTGACTGAGGATACCCATCTATGCAGGGCACTGTGCTTCCCTTCTTGCAGTTGAGCATACTCCAGTAAAGTTTTCAGGGGCCACCAACAGACAAACTAAAGCCAACAGCAAGATCAGTGGAAAGGGACTGGTGTTTAGTAGCATTCAAGCATGATATGCATAGCTGTATGGCCAGCAAATCTTCCTTTTGGGCCCCCTCATAGCATTCACTTTTTTTTTTTTTTTTTCAGAACCCGGGATTGAACTCGGGCCCTTGTGCTTTCCAGGAAAGCACTTATTCCACTGAGCCATCTCCCCAGCCCACTTTTTCTTTTTTAACGTAGTTAGTACAGGGTCTTACTACACAGATTGGACTTGTAGTGATCCTCCTTTTTTCAGTCTCCCAAGTGCTGGGATCATAGGCACACGTCACCACGCCCAGTCTCAATCATTCACAGTCTCAGCACACCCCAAGGGTGGGGCTGGCACAGCACAACTGGGATTGAACCCCAACCACTGCCCTCTGCCTTAAGCAGAGTCTTTCTATTACTTGATTGTCACCAAAACACATAGAATGTTCAGAAAAGAAGAGGAGACCTGGGGATATACCTTAGTACTTAGCATGTGCAAGATCTTGTGTCAATCCCCAATACTTTTTAAAAAGGAAAAAAAAGGGGGGGGGCTGGTGAGATAGCTCAGTGATCTAAAGCACCTGCTTAGGCAAGTGCAGGGGACTGAGGTTCGATCACTGGTACCACATGTCATACCAGCCCTGCCCTAAGGGTGGCCTGAGCCAGCCCAAAAAAAAAAAAAAAACTGGTTGGACAAGAGCACCCATTCTATCTCAGGAGTTGTGGCCATTGACATAATCTCAGGTTATCCCTATAATTTAGAGTAAATACATTGCCATGAATGAGACCCTCATTTTCTAGAATTTTTTTTCTTTTTTGGGGAACTAGGGATTGAATGCAAGCCCTTACACTTGCCAGGGAAGCAGTTATTCCACTGAGCCTTCTCCCTGGCCTGAGAAATTTTCTTAATAAAAGTTGATAGATACTTGGGAAGCCAAGGCAGGAGGGTAGCAAGTTCAAGGCCAGCCTGACAATTCAGCAAACAGGATCTGTAAGGTCTCACTACACAGATCAGACTCAGTGATTCTCCTGTTTTCAGCCTCCCAAGCCTGTGATTACAGGTGCATATTACCACAGCTAGTCTCAGTTGCTGTCTCAGTGTGTTCTGAGGGCGGGGCCAGCATGGCACTCTGAGGATTGAACTCTGGTCCCTGAGCCTTCCTAAGCAGGCGCTTTAGTCTGCTGAGCTATCTGGCTGGCCCTTCATAAAATTCA
This sequence comes from Ctenomys sociabilis, assembly GCA_004027165.1. Classification (NCBI taxonomy): domain Eukaryota; kingdom Metazoa; phylum Chordata; class Mammalia; order Rodentia; family Ctenomyidae; genus Ctenomys; species Ctenomys sociabilis. The sequence goes on along the minus strand of PVKA01014033.1, from coordinate 46,955 downwards.
GAAAGAGTCAGAATGTCGTTAGGCGTGGTGGTACAGGCCTATAATCCCAGCACTTGGGAGGCTGAGGCAAGAGGATTGTTGTGAGTTCAAGACCAGCCTGAGCTACAAAGTGAGTTTAAGGCCAGCCTGAACTGCATAGTGAGACCCTGTCTCAAAAAGACAAAAAAAAAAAAAGTCAGAATGTGGTTTAGTGGTAGAATGCTTACCTAGCATGCATGAGACCCTGAGTTTAATCCCCATTACCACAGCAGAAAGAGAAAGAGAGAGCTGATAGAGGGAGAAAGACAGCTGCTAAATGTCAATTACTGAAGAAAAACAGTCTCATTTGTGTCATAGCTTTATATTCCCACTCTTCTCAGCAAAATGTCCACTTTTTATGGTGTGTTTATTTGAGGGAAGTGGGGGGGTTCTTGTCACTCAAGCATGAATGATTTTATTCTCAGAAATCAAGCTGATACTGTGTAGCCCAAGGACCTTAACCAAATCAATGTTAACACATCTTCTCTGGCCTGGCGTAAGCACTCTGTCAAGTAAACAGAGATACCCTTATCAGGGAGAATTTTCCAAGGACAAGGAACCTGGTCAGAGTCAAAATTGGGGTGTAGGACAACCAAGACCTGCCCAGTAGTCCATTACTCAGCCCCAGGTTAGCCTGTACACATGGAATGAGTGGCACTGGCATCACTGTCTTTGCCCTCAGTGATGTTTGTTTTTGTGATACTGGGGATTGGACTCAAGAGAGCACTGACCTACATCCCTAGCCTCACCCTTATCCCTTTTTAAGAAAAGATCTGGCTAGGTTCCCAGACTGGTCACACATTTGTGATCCTTCTGCCTAGGCCTCCCAAGTAGCTGGGTTTACTAGCATATGCCACCATGCCCAGCTTGTTTGTTTTTTTGTAGTGCTAGCAATCAAACCCAAGTCCTTGCACATGGAAGGCAAATATCCTGTCAGTGAGCCACTCCCTCAGTCTTCAGTGGTTTCATTATGCAACTTAAAACCCAAATTGAGTTTGAATCTATTCTGTACCGCAGCTACTGAGCTCAAACAAAGCCCTGGCTTATGAATGTTCCACAGTGGTCAGGTGGTCCTGCCAGTACTTGTACATGTACATGCTCCCTTGGGAGGAGAACACATAACAAAAATAAATCTCAAGGGCCCAGGATATGGCTCAGTAGAATAAGTGCTTCCCTGGCAAGCACAAGGGTCTGAGTTCAATCCCTAGTTCCACAAAAAAAAAGAATAAATAAATCTCAAATGTCTAGATACTGATGCCAGATTAACATTTATCTAATGACCAATTAGTACCTATTTAATTACAAGCTCAGAATAAGAACTTTAGTACCCAGGGAATGAAGAGGCCCATGTGATGGTACAAGATGGATGCCTTGGCTATAAGCTGTGGTTGAGAGCTGTCCTTGGAAGGTCTTAAGGCATCATCTTCCTTGGTGTTCTCTGCTGTGCCCTGCCAAGGATCCCCAAGCACATGCCTTCTGTACTCAACACAAAGTTCCACTTCCCCTATGGCTTCCTGCAGCTGCCCCAGTCCAGGGCACATGCTGCTTTCTCTGCTCCATTCCCTTGCCTCACCCCCACCCTTTGCACTGCATAACTTCTCAGCTTTTAGTCTCTACTCAGACATTCTCAGGGACCCTCTCTGACACACGCTGTATCTTAAACCAGGCCAAAGAACCTTGTCATGGGGCTCACCCTAGCAAAGAAACAACCATGTGTGTATAATGCCTCTTTTTCCATTTTTTTTTTTTTTGCCTCTTTTTCCTGACAGCCCATGAGACTGTAAATTCAGTGAAGCAAATAGACCCAACTGCCTTCCTCAATCTCAGTACTCTAGCATTGTCAAAAGAATAAACAATCAGATTGAACTTTTATCTTGTTAGGGCTGGCCAGATAACTCAGTGGATTTTAGCTCAATGGATTAAAGTGCCTGCTTAGGCAGACACAGGTAGGAGGTTTGATGTTCAATAAGTGCTAGCCCTGCCCCTGAGGCATGCTGAGGCAGTGACTGAGACTGGGCATGTTGGTGGGACTGAGACTGGGTATGGTGGTGCATACCAGCAAACCCAGCGCTTGGCAGGCTCAAAACAGGAGAATCACTTCAGGTCTGATCTACATAGTGAAACCCTGTAGACCTTGTACTAAAATACATTTAAAAAAAAAAAAAAAAGAACTTTATCTTGTCCTCCATTAGACTACAAGCACTATTACAAGAGTTTTGGGTAGTTTAGCTCACCTCTGAATCATAGCCCCTGGATGAGTAGCTGGCAGAGAGTAGGGACTCATTAACATCTGTGGGTGGAGATGTCATAGCACCTACTCTTCTGTGGTTTGGTTTTGTTTGCAGTAGTGGGGATTGAACCCAGAACTTTCACACTGAGCTATGCCCCAGCTTCTTTCTTTTTTTTTTTTTTTAATTTGGAGACAAAGTCTCACTAATAAGTCACAAAGTTGCCCAGGCCAGGCTTGAACTTGTGCTCCTCCTGCCTCAACCTCCTGTAGTGCTCTGTGGTGTTTTTAAAAAGCATTCTAAGGCCCATGAGATAGCTTAGAAGACTTAAGTGCCTGCTTAGGCGAGCACAGGGACATGAGCACCACATGCTGCACAGGCCCCGCCCCTGGGCCTGGTGAGCTGGCCAGTGAGACTGGGTGTGGTGGCACATGCCTGTAATCCAGTGCTGGCCAGGCTGAAGACAGGATTACTGCAAATCCGATCTGCCTAGGTGAGACCCTGTACATTTTTTTTAAATACTTTTTTTTTTTTTTTTAAATCATTCTATTGGCAAGGATCCCATTATTTCAATTCCTCACAGCGACCTTGAACACAAACAATCTGGGCAGGTATCACCTTATTTCTGACACCCTTTGCTTTCATAGGATCTTTATCTACTTTTTTTTCTGCTTGCCCTTGCTCTCTGAGGGATCAGGTTCATTGAATAAAAAACCATAGCCAAAGAGGATTTAAGAATCTGAAAGTCAATCTTTCTCTCTTCTCTCTCTCTCTCTCTCTCTCTCTCTCTCTCTCTCTCTCTCTCTCTCTCTCTCTCATCTTCCTTCCTCCCCCTTTGGCATTGTACCACCAACCCAACCAGATCTGTTCTCTTACCACCTTATTTTTCCAGTTTAACCTTAGAATACTCCTTTAGGGCTGAAGGGAATTAAGGCAGAAACCACTTGATCACTTGTAATATAAAGTAAGCATGTTGTATGTTGGACTTTAACAGAGGCACTTTTGGAGCTCAGTTTCCTCATGACCATCCTGGTAGCTTCAGCAACCCTTATTCTCATAGGGACAGATGAAGACATAACATGCCATGCTTCTGGGAGATGGGAATGTACCTTGGGACCAGAAACATTTGAGGCCTATCTTCGGAATGCCTGGCCTGCCAGAGCTTGACCATGGTGCTTCCTTGCTATTTTTTCTATCAAGGCTTTTTTTCCTTGTTAGTTAAAACTAGATCAGTAGCACATTAAGTTCAGTCATCTCCTCTGCCTTCCAGGGAAGGATTTCAACAGAAGCCCTTCCTCCTTTGTTGACTTCATAACCTCTAGGGAACACCAGCTTCCAGCAGACAGAAACTTCCAGAATCCAGAGCAGCACTCTTTCCCCCCTGCCTTCAACCAAGCACCTCTCTATGATTCTGTTTTAACATCCACATCAGATATCTAGTTTCCTTACCAAGACAATATAACACAGAGCCTCAGAGAGTCTAAAAGAATGTGTCTGGGGTCAGGGAGATGGCTCAGTGGAATAAGCACTTCCCTGGTAAGCCCAGGGGCCTGAGTTCAATCCCCAGTTCCACCAAAAAAAAAAAAAAAAAGAAAAGAAAGAAAGAAAAAGAATGTATCACTTGTAAGAAGAAAATGAGATCTAACTGCAAATTGGAGGAGGTTTTGTGAGCTACTTGTTACCCCTACAACTTTCCAAATAGAAATGAGACCAAATCAGGGAAGTGGGTGATTTATAAGATGAATCAGGGTGGGAGATGCTCACTGCTAGAGAAACCAGAGACCTTTTTTTGGTAACTTTGGTCACTCCTGAAGCTTCAGCCCCAGCTTGTGTTCTGAGGATCTTTCCAGCTCAGATTAATGTTTCCTACTTACTACAAAATAAGCTAAAAGGGACCGGAGAGCTGGCCCAATAGAATAAGTGCTTCCCTGGCCAACGCAAGGGTCTGAATTCAATCCCTGTTTCTGCCCCCCCTCCAAAAAAACTGGGCATGGTAGCACATGCCTATAATCCCAGTGGTTAGGAGGCTGAAAACAGGAGAATTGCTACAAGTTCAATCTGTGTAGTGAAGCCCTGTACTAAAATACTAAAAAAAAAAAAAAAAAAAAAAAAAAAAAAAAAAAAAAAAAAAAAAAAAAAAAAAAAAAAAAAAAAAAAAAAAAAAAAAAAAAAAAAAAAAAAAAAAAAAAAAAAAAAGCCAAGATTGGACTAAGAAATATGTGCAACCAGCCATGGTGGTACATACCTTTAACCCCAGTACATGGGAGACTAAGACAGGAGGATCACCTGGAATTTGAACCCAGACCAGACTACATAGTTCAACACCACCCTGAACTACATAGCAAGGCCCTTTTTTTTTTTTTTTGCAGAACTGGGGATTGAACTCAGACCCTTGTGCTTGCCAGGCAAGCACTTATTTTACTGAGCCATCTCTCTGGCCCCAGCAAGGCTCTTTTAAGAGGGTGGTTGGGTTGTGGCTCAGTGATAGACCCCTTTCCTAGAATGCATAGGGCCATGGGTACAATGTTCAGTGCATATGTGCACATACATGCACACACGTGTGCACACACATAGGAGGACAGTAGGAGTGAGGCATTATGATGCTTTCCTATAATCCCAGAATTCTGGGAAGTTGAGGCAGGAGCATTGCAAGTTCAAGTCCAGCCTAAAACAACTTAGCAAGATTCTGTCTCAAAGTAGTCCAGGGAAGCAGCTTATTTAAAAGCCTTAGGTTCAGTCCCCAGAAACAAGGGAACAGGGAGAGGAGAAAAATGAGAAAAGGTGAAATCAAAATCAGCTTAAAATCAACAAATGAATGCCAGAGAAAATCATTTCATACTAATTTGTAGCTCTGCCTTGTTCCCAAAGAGAGTCTCACTTGTAAATTTAAAATAAGAATTTTTTTTCAACTTCCAACATAATACAATTTAAAATGTGTTTCAAGCCAGGTGTGATACCACACCTACATAATCCCAGCTCTTAGGAGGCTGAGGCAAGAGGATCACCATGAGTTCAAGGCCAGCCTGAACTATATAGTAAGAGCCTGTCTCAAAAAAGTCTTCTGACTCAAAGGTGGCTCACAAGGGAGACAACTGGAATGACCGCAGATAAATAGTAAAATAGGGACTAAAACCTGGGTATGTACCTGAAAGGTAGACTTCTGCCTAGCACATGTGAAGCCCTGATTTTGATCCTCCTCACTGGAAAACAAATATGGACTGAAGCAAGTTTGGTAGCATCAAGGAGCACACTGATGTTGCTGGTGTGGCGAGTTCCATCTGCATCCAGAACCATCAGCTCTACAGGAATATGGGCAGGGCTAATCATGTATCAATTTGGATGGATATCTTTCTCTGCTTCTGACTACTACATTCATTTGATTGACTTGTACACTGTCAATTCTGCATAAATTCAGTCTCCATTAAATTACCCCTACAGCCTTTGTGACCCCAGTACATTGACAGTAACACCAAGTAGCTGCTGAGTAGATACTGGGGACTCAACAGTGAGCAAACAGCAAGTCTCTACCTTAAAATATGTATGTGCTGTAGATAGAACCAAAGCAAATGGAGAGTGTTGAAAATAGTTCTACTCCAGAGAAAAGAGACTGCTCTTCTGAAGATATAGCTTTTGATGGAGACATGAATTAAATGATAGACTGAGACACACAGGCAGAGAAAGTAACATTTGTTACAGGTTTTAAAGCTAAAACTGAGGCTTGCATCTTAGCTCATTTATTTAAAGCATCTGCTTAGGCAAACCCAGTCAGGAGTGGTTCAATCCCCAGCTCCACATGCTACAACAGACCCGCCCTTAAGGCAGCCTGAGCCCGCAAAGTAAATAAATAAATAAAGCTAAGACTATGGACAGACTATATCTAAACACTAATAGATTCAGAAAGGATCCTGTGATGGAATATGAAGATTTCAGCAGGGCAATAGGTTCAGGTGGCCCACTGAGAACACCATCTAAAGAGGAGGAGTACAAGGATTAGTGGCTAAGGGAGTGCCAAGTCCAAGCCTGTAGGGGTTATCAGGACTTTGGAGGGGAATGAAGAGAGCCTACTCTCCTGGACTCTTGCCCTCCTCAGGCACACCCCCATCCATCTCATTGTGTCCTGTGAGCCAACCTCTTTGTCAAAGGGACTTAAGAGCAAAGAAAACAAGCAGAAAAAAGGTAGGAAGAGACAAAGGAAGGTTGTCAGAAAGTGTCAGTCCCTGTACTTGTTCCCTGAGTGTTTATGAAGAACTTCCTAGAGTGCAGAGGAGACTACTAAAAGGTATGATGCAGCTGTTCTGGTTGTTCCCAGGAATTGGTTCGGCAAAGAGGAGCCCTAGAACGCACAGAGAAGATGGTAGACAAGATGGATCAAGACTTGAAGACCAGCCAGAGGCACATCAACAGCATTAAGAGTGTGTTTGGTGGGTTCGTCAACTATTTCAAATCCAAACCAGCAGAGATCCCAGCTGAACAGAATGGTGTGATCACCCCCCAGCCCAATAGCAGGTGAGTTCAGCTTCCTCCTCCTAAATACAAAGTAACAGTAGAACCAAGCATGTAGCACACATCTATAATCCCAGCACTGGGGAGGTTGAGACAGGAGGATCATGTTATAAGTTCAAGACCAGCCTGGGGGCTACAGAGGTGAGCACAAAGCCAGTCCAAACTATATAGTGAGACCCTTTCTTTCTTTTTTTTTTTTTTTTTTTTGCAGAACTGGGGATTGAATTCAGGCCCTTGTGTTTACCAGGGAAACGATTATTCCACTGAACCATCTCCCCAGCCCAGTTTACGACTTTTGGGTTTTGTTTTGTTTTGTTTTTTGGCAGAACCAGGGATTTGAACTCAGACCCTTGTCCTTGCCAGGCAGAGACCCTTTCTTTTTCTTTTTCTTTTCTTTTTTTTTTTTTTTTGACCCTTTCTCAAGAAAGTAACAGAAGTAGGTTTAAGTGTGACTAGACAAAACCTTCAGGCCTACACTTTACCTACTTGTAGTGCTCAAACTGAAGATCTAATTTTTCCCTTTTTCTATCATTATAATAATAGTTTCCTTTGGTCTTATAGCCTGTTTCTTCATTTAATGCAGAGAAATGATTCATATACTATGATTACATATGTTGTATAACTTTTTTTATTGTCTTTTTGAAATAGGGTTTCACTATGCAGATCAGTCTGGCTTTGAACTTACTTTATAGCCTAGGCTGGCCTCAAATTCACAACAACCCTCCTGTCTCAGCCTCCCAAGTGCTAGGATTACAGGCATATACCACCATACCTAGGAGTTGTATAACTATCTCTTTTAATTCTATAACACAAAGGGGAAGATACTTTCTTTTTCTTTCTTTCTTTCTTTTTTGAGACTTTCTTTTTTTAGTGAGGCTGAGATTAAACCCAGGGCATTCTACATGTCTATCGCTGAATGCTCTATAACCCTAGCCCTAGGCCAGGTGAGCTATGTTTTATTTGTTTTTTTGTTTTGTTTTGTTTTGCCATACCAGGGATTGAACTCAAAAAGTTATGTTTTTAAATCCTTAGTGAGATAGTAAGGGGCCAGGGAGATGGCTCAATAGAATAAGCGCTTCCCTGGCAAGCGCAAGGGTCTGAGTTCAATTCCTGGTTCTGCCAAAAATAAATAAATGAATAAATAAATACATAAAACAACAAAGTGGGTGAGATAGTAAAATTCACACCTCTTAAGTGGCGAGACAGTGACTATGTGCCTGTATACACACCACCCAGATGAAGATGTAGCATGCTGTTGTGAAGACACTGGGAAACTATTGCAAGTATAGATGAAGGATCCTGTGGGGATTGCAAAAAGAATAGACAGGTCAGGGGCCCAGGAGAAGCTTCAGTGAAATAAGCGCTTCCCAGGTAAGCACAAGAGTCTGAGTTCAGTCCCCAGTTCCGCCAAAAAAAAAAAAAAAGAAAAAGAAAAAAATAGACAGGTAAAGTCTTTGGGAAGCCTGAAGAGAAAACTACAAAGATGGGAAGCCTTAGATGCATTAGCCATTTATGAGGATTTATTTGTGTATTGGCTGACTCATAATCACCTTCATTCCAGATTTTCTAGCTCATTTCTAGTTTTAAATATCTGTCAGGGGCTGGGGAGATAGCTCAGTAGAATAAGCACTTGACTGGCAAGCGCAAAGCTCTGAGTTCAATCCCCAGTAACGTAAAAAAAAAAAAAGAAAAGAAAAGAAATATCTGCCACTCTTTTATTCTCAACTGGAGTTTGGTTTGTCTTAGATTGCATTTACCTGTACGTTACATATCCCTCATCCAAAATGCTTGAGACCAGAAGTGTTCATATATAATTATATCTATAATGATTTCATACTTATATATTTGTTGCTGAAGCGAGCATATAAATTTCACAATTTATGGAATATACATTACTTCTCTACACAGAAAATTTAAAATCTGAAACGCTCTGAGATTTCAAAGTTTTTGAATGCCAACATCATGCTCCTAAAGGAGGATGAAAACAGGAAGATCACTATGAGTCCAATCTACATAGTGAGATCCTGTAGACTCTGTACTAAATACATTTTTTAAAAAAAGAATAAAAAAATAAAGTTTCATATTTTGGGCTAGAGGTTTAGCCAAACAGTAAAGCATTTATCTAGCATATTTGAGGTCCTGTGTTTAGTTGGTAGTACCACAAAACGAAGTTTCAAATTTTCAGAGTAGGGATTACTCAACCAGTAGCACAGGAGAAAATATTCACTTATTTTGATCTGAGACATCCTGCTTGCACAGAGTCAGAAGCAGAGCAAGCCCTTGGAGAAGTAGGAATCTGACAGACTTCCACATTCTCTGGGCCTCTTCCTGAGGCTGTTACAGAACTTTACAGTCCCAAAGACAGCTGGAAAAGCATGGGCCTAATAGTAGTTTCCGTATTTTTTATTTTTATTAGTACATGTTTGTAGTCCATAATGATTACATTCATTATGGGAATTGAGACAAGTACATAACACTTCCTTTTACAAAATATAAAATATAATGCATTCTTCAGTTTTATTTTTTATAGAGCATCTAGAAAACTCAATCCTTTTCTGACAAATACTTAGTTGGCCTAGCCTTCTGTTCATAGATCAACCCCAGTCAGTTGTGGTGTTCTTACATCACTTAGTACCAAAAAGGCAAAACTTGTATTATTCATTCTTTCATTTTCAGTGCTGGGGATTAGAGCTACACTACCACTGAAAAATGTCCTTAGTTATTTTTTTTTTTTTTTTTTTTTAATTTTGAGACAGGGTGTTACTAAATTACTCAGGCTTAGCCGGGCATGGTGGTGCATGCCTGTAATCCCAGCACTCGGGAGGCTGAGGCAGGAGGACTGTTGTGAGTTCAAGACCAGCCTGAGCTACAAAGTGAGCTTAAGGCCAGCCTGAACTGCATAGTGAGACCCTGTCTCAAAAAGACAAAAAAAAAAAAAAAAAAAAAAACAATAAATTACTCAGGCTTGAACTTGAAATCTTCCACTTCCTGAGTAGCTGGGATTACAAGCATGTGCCACCACATCTGACACAGACCTTTTAAGTGAAACAAGTCACAAAAATTCAGCCATTACACAAATGTACATCGCTGTAAATCTTTGTTGGGAAGGCTAATTCAGAGACATTGCATGGTTCCTTCCTTCATGTGTCTTGAATACCCATGTCTGCACACATGTTACTTACTGTGACTAAGAGTCAAAGTAGTGAGAACACAGTTCATCTGTTGGTATTAAGAGGCAGATGGCCATGGAGGCCCCAAGAAAAGAAAGAATTGATCTGAGAGGACAGGAAGGTGGCACACAGAGAGGCTGACCTTTTCACATGGAATCATGATTACAAGGTAGTCCACCAGTTGAAGTGGGGCTTAGCAGCAAATATATGGCTACCAAGAAAAGACAGCACTCTGAAGGGCAAAGGCTGTATTTCAAATGTACAACAGGATTTCTGGGAATAGCACTATGCAAAGGGAAAGGCAGAATAAAGAACTGCTGAGTTCAATCCCCAGTTCTGCAAAAAGAAAGAAAGAACTGAATGTGGGCCAGTGAGATAGCTTATCAGACTGAGCCACTACTCAGGCAAGCACAGGGACCAGAGTTTGATCCCTGGCACCATATGCCGGGCTGGCCGTGCCCTTGGGTGCCCTGAACCAACCACCGTGACCCAGCAGGTCAGAGCATATCTGTAATCCCAGTGCTGGGGAGGCTGAAAACAGGAGGATCACTACAAGTCTTAGCTGTATAGTGAGACCCTGTACCAAATAAAGTTTTAAAAAGTAAAATAAAATAACTGAATGTGATAGTGTGCTGAAACCCCCAGAGTATCAGTCTAACCCATCCAGCAGTATGACGCAATATGGCACTCAGATGCAAAATAAAGACAGAAAGTTCTGCAGTTGAGACACTCTGAGATGACCCAGTGTTTTCTGTGGAACAAAAGACATCACATCCAAAAGCTCATGGCTTTTATTATTATTAGTATCAGTCAGAGAGGTAGGTGGAAGTCAAGGCAGAATGATAAGAAAAAGAAACTTTGCAGGCATCAGCTCTCACAAGAAATTTTGTACCAGGCACAAAGGCCTCTGATTAACAATATAAGAATAACTTAATGTATCCAAGGCTAGCACCTTTACTGCCAGGAAAATATAACTCATTCTGAGTCCCATGGCCTTATCTGAGATGTTATCTTGTGTCTTAGTCCTGGAATCTCACAGGCTTTTGCTCAGGCCCCCATTCAAGCCATCAACATGGGGGTTGTTCTCACCCATGTGTTGCCACTTTGCTATTAATGAGACCACCATTGCCTCAGCCAGACTCAATCACAGTTTCTTAGCCAATTGAAGGAACTCTCTGAATAGCTGGATGAATAGGGTTGAATGAGAGGTTAGAGAAAGATGTTAAGGGGCTTTGTTTCTCCAAAGAGTGCACTTGATGATCTCCCACATAGTACACATGTGTAGTCCTAGCTACTCAGGAGGGTGAGACAAGCGGATTGCTTGAGACCAGGAGTTCAAGTACATCCTGGTAAACAGAAATAGATCTCACCTCAAAAAAAAAAAAAAAAAAAAAAAAAAAATTGGGGCTGGGG
>PVKA01014033.1:0-35523 GCA_004027165.1 Ctenomys sociabilis | reverse complement strand
AGCACAGTCTGATCATTGCTTAAGTCCCACGAAAAATCCCTGCCTATAGTTGAAGTCACCAAATAAGGTGTTATGGGTCAAGAAGCAAAACCAAAGATCTTTTGAAAGGATTTACCATATATAATGAGAGGAAAAAGACAACAGAAAATTTTTAGTGACAAAGTCCAAAATATAAATTCAGGCAAGCATAGTGGTGCACACCTGTAATTTTAGCACTCAGAAGCCTGAGGAAGAAGGATAGCCTCAAGTTCAAGGCCAGTCTGGGCTGTAGTGAGTTCAATTCCAGTTTGAATTACACAATGAAACACTGTCTTTTACAAAAAAAAAAAAAGTAGCAGTAGTAGAATACAAGTTTTTGGTAATAGAGCTTTAATAATGAAAATATGAATTTTTCCCTCTCCCTCCTCCTCTCCTTCCTTTCCTCCCTCCCTATTATGCATAAAAAAAAAAAAAATGGTCATCTGTCTGTAAAGGTCAATTTGTTGCTTGTGGCTGTCCAAAAACAAGTGATGAGAGCCGGGCATGGTGGCGTGGGCCTATAATCCCAGTACTCAGGAGGCTGAGGCAGGAGGACTATTGTGAGTTCGAGACCAGCCTGAGCTACAAAGTGAGCTTAAGGCCAGCGTGAACTGCATAGTGAGAACTTGTCAAAAAGACAAGAAAAAAAAAAAAAAAAGTGATGGAATTTTAGGTATATATATTACAATTTTAAATACTGAGTTAAAAAAAAGATTGTGGTCCAGCTTTGGCCCCACAGGTTGTAATTTGCTGAGCCCTGGTCGAAACCGTTTCATGGTTTCATCTACTTTTCATTCACTGGTCCCAGGACTCCTCATGTGTCTATGCAAGAGGCAGCCACTTTAAGACAGTAATCTTCCAGTGCTTGCCATGAAGCTGACTATACTCCCAAGAGGAGCTGTGGAAATCCATGCTTTAGGTGGGATTTTGGCGCAAGGGAGGCATTTGATTTTCAGTTCATAGGCAACAGTTGAAAAGACTGATAACACGGTCATAGACTTTTCCCTTTTTAAATGTTTTCTTTTCCTTTTATCCAAAGATTGAAAGAAGCTGTAAGTGTAAGTAAAGAACAGGAGGAGAAGTACCAGGCCAGCCACCCAAACCTTAGGAAGCTGGATGATATAGGTGAGTTGGGACCAGTGTGCACACATCTACATTTGGTTCCTGAGGGCCCTCTCTATTAGACCTTGAAGGTTGTGGAAGCTGCCTCTTATACAAGGACTCCAGCTGCTGGCATGCCATGTGCTGCTTGAAGAGCCATGTGTGCTTTTGGAAAACAGAGTGTGTTTTGAGGGGCTTCCTTCCTCCTTCCCTCTATTGTGGAGGGTTGATTAAGGGGGTATCAACCTGTGTACTCTTGAAAATGAGCCTGCTAGCCATCAGTTCCTACATGCTATAGCTTTGAGCTATTTTATAGTGAAAAGCCTCTTACAAGAATAACCTCTGTGGGGCCAAGAGTGGCAGCACACACCTGTAACCCCAGCACTCAGGAGGCTGAGGCACAAAGATCACCATGAGTTTGAAGCCAGTCTGAACAATATAGCAAGATCCTGATTCAAAAAAAAAAAAAAACTAATTTGTGATAAGTTGTTTCTGTAGGAGAATATGACCATCATGTATAAGAGAATGTACTAGAAAAAGCCCTGGGTGTGGTAGCACATGCCTGTAACCTCAGTACTGTGAAGGCTGACATGGGAATCACTGCAAGTCTGAGGCAGGCAAGACTTTATAGTGATTCCAAGGCTTGCCTGAACTACATAGCAAGACCCTGTCTCTAAATAAATAAATAGGTCCAAGAGATGGCAGGAAGGGAAGGAATGGGTGGGGAAGGGAATTAAAAAAAATAATTAAGATATGTCATGTAGGGGGCTGGGGAGATGGCTCAGTGGAATAAGCGCTTCCCTAGCAAGTGCAAGGGCCTGAGTTCAACCCCCGGTTCTGCCCAAAAAAAAAAAAGATATGTCATGTACATGTACCAACTCCCCACAATGAATGTAATCATTATGCACTAATAAAAATAAATAATACACCTATAATCCTAGTACTCAGGAGACTGAGGCAAGAGGATCACTGCCAAGTTGAAGGCCAGCCTGGTCTGTTCAAGGCCAGCCTGCACTCTGTAGTGAGATTGTCTCAACAAAACAAAACAAAATAATCACCCCTCTGGTAAGTATATCATCACTTAGAGCTGTCCATGTCCTAATCTCCAGGCCCCATGAGTATGTTAGGTTATAGACAAGAAAATTTACAGTTATAGGTAGAATTATAGTTGCTAATCATTTCTGCTTGTTGTGGAGAAATTATCCTGCTAGCCAGGCTGTGTCCTCACAAAGGTTCTTGTAAGTGGAAAGGGAGGCAGAAGAGAAAGAATTAGGAGGTTCAGACCTGGTGCACTGCTAGCTGTGAAGATCTAGTAAGTGGCCAGCTGCCAAGGAATGCACATGAGCTCCAGAAGTTGAAAAAGGCAAAGACTGATTCTCCCCAAGAGCCTCCAGAAAGAACACAACCCTGCTAATACCTTGAATGTAACCTATTGAGGCCCATTTAGAATGCCAATCTCCAGAACTAAAAGATAAGTTTGTGGCAATTTGTCATGGGCCCAGGAAGAGAGTCATATAACTCCAACCCAAGAAGGAAGTGAAGCAGCAGCATGGACAAGATATGCAAGATATGTGGAGCTGAATCATCTCATTAATATCAAATGATAAATCTAGAAACATCTTTATCTGGGAAGCAATTTAGGCCCCTAGGGGCCACCATGGATTTTCGAAATCTAAGCACATCAAAATGATGCTAGAAGCCAGGTGTGGTGGCGCATGCCTGTAATCCCAGCACTCGGGAGGCTGAGGCAAAAGGATTGTTGTGAGTTCGAGACCAGCCTGAGCTACAAAGTGAGCTAAAGGCCAGCCTGAACTGCATAGTGAGACACTGTCTTGAAAAGACAAAAAAAAAAAAAAAAAAAATGATGCTAGAAACCAAATGCTGATTCTGATAGCCTAGTGGAGGACCGGACACATTCCAGCAACATCAGAATCTACCTTGGATTCAGGTCTGATGGGACATACCTATAATCCTAGCAGTCTGGTAGGTTGAGGCAGAAGAATCACAAATTAGAGCCTAGATTGGTCAATTTAGCAAATTAGTGAAATCCTGTCTCAAAAAAAAAAAAATCCCCAGTTGTGCCAAAAACAAAATTAGAGATGTAACTGAATACTGCCAAAAAGAACCTACGACCTACCACATTATTTGTGGTTCATAACAACTGAGGAGAAACCTGATGGAGAAAGAGTCTGGGGTCAGGACAGATTGACATAGGCACAGTTCATTCTACAAAGGTGAGCACTATAGTAAGAAAGTAAACTGCAAAGGACCCAAGAAAACACACATCTGTGCTATACCCTAGAAAGGTAGAGTAAGATCCTACACCCAAAAGACACTATTTTAAGGGTTTAGAAGTTTTCATTTGTGTGGTGTGTGTTAATTTAGGAGACTTTAAGAAAAAAAAAAAAAGATGAGCCAGGAGTCATGATGCAAACCTTTAATCCCAGCAGTTGGGAGGCTGTGAGTTCAAGGCCAGCCTGGGCTATAACATGAGTTCAAGGCCAGCCTAAACTACATAGTGAGGGCCTGTCTTAAAAAGATAGAAAAAAAAATTTGATAGACTAGACATGGTAGCACCAACCTGTAATCTCAGCACTTGGGAGGCCAAGTGAGTTCAAGGCCAGACTGCATTATATAAAAAACCCTGTCTTAAAAAAAGGAAAAACTGATATTGTATGTGTAGACTAGTAGTTGGTACTCAGGTAAATGCAGTTCTGCTTGTTAGTGGGTTCCGTATCCAAGGGCTCGACATCTGCAGATTCAGTCAATCGAAAATCCATAATATTGGGCCAGCCAGATAGCTCAGTGGATTAAAGCACCTCCTTAGGCAGACACAGGAGCCTACTGTGCCAGCCCTGCCCCTGGGTGCGCTGAGCTGGCGAATGAGACTGGGCATGGTGGTGTGCGCCTATATTCCCAGTGCTTGGAAGGCTGGAAAACAGGATCACTACAAATACAATCTGTGTAGTGAGATGCCATAAACCCTGTACTAAATATATGTTTTTAATAAATAATTATTATTTTTTTAAATCCATGATATTCTAAATGCCATACTAAACATGTAAGTTTCTTTATTTTTTTGTATTTTAGGAAAGGGTCTACAAGGTGTTCAGGGTCTCATTACTAGATCAGACTTGTAGTGATCTGCCTGTTTACGACCTCCCAAGAGCTGGGATTACAGACCCATGCCACCACGCCCAGTCTCAGGCGGCTGGGCCAGCATGGTGGGCCCAGGGATCAAACCCCCAGCCACTGCACCTGCTTGCTACTTGGCCAGGCCTTGCTTAGATAGGTTTATTTTTTTTGTGTGTGTGCCATACTAAACATGTAATCAACTTTTTAATTCTTGCCATCAGTTCTGAAACTATGCCATTTAGCAACTATTTACATGACACATATGGTATGTATTATTACAAGTAATCTAGAGATAACTTAAAGTATATAGGAGGATATACATGGGTTATATGCATAAGAAGCTTAGGCATCCTCACATTTGTATATCCAAGGATGATCCTGGAACAAATTTCCCTTAGCTACAGACTGCACTAAATCTAGAAAGAGATGTTTCCCCCAAAAGAGGTAAATTGGGAAAGCAGAGCTTTTTTGTCTATGTAAGGAAACTGAAGTTCAGGGAACATTGTGGGGGGGGGTCAAATGTGTTATTACTTAACATTTCTACTTTGCTTAAGTGAAAAGATAGCCTAGTGATATATTTCTAGGGGACTGAGGTTATAGCTCAGTGGTAGAGCACTTGCCTCATGTGAGCAAGGTCTTGGATTTGATACACAGGAAGAAAGTTTCATAAGAATGAAAACTTATTCCTATCCTAAACATAACAATTTTTTATTATGGCCTTTAATCCCAACACTCAGGAGGCTGGGTCAGGAGGAGTGCCACAAGTTTGAATCCAGCCTGGGCTATGTATATATTGAGTCCATAGCCAGCCTGAACTGCACAGTGACACCCTGTCTCAAAAAAAAAGTGTGTGTTTTAAATGAAACAGGGTCTCACTAAATTTTGAACTTGGAATCCTCTTACCTCAACCTCCCAGAGTATTGGAATTACAAGCATGTGCCACTTTTAGTTTGGTTTGGTTTTCTTTGGTTTGGGGGTTTCTTTTTATGTGTTTTATTTTGTTTTATTGACAAGGTCTGCCTATGTAGTTCAGGCTAGCCTTGAGCTCACTGTGAAGGCCACACCAGTTTGAATTTACACCAATCTTTCTGCCTCAGCCTTCCAAGTGCAAGGATTACAAATATGCACCACCACACCTGGATCTTGGCTTTTGACTTGTAAATCTTGTGTCTACTAGGTAATGACACCCACCTGTCTAGTCCTGTCTACTCCAGAGACCAAAATATAAGAATCACTTGTGCCCAGGAATTCAAGGCCAGCCTGGACAACATACAAGACCCATCTCAAAAAAAAATACATATGTAGAAATCAATAAAGCAAGCCAAGAGATTGTAGCTCAGTGGTAGAGTATGCCCTTAGTATACACAAGACCATGGATTCAACCCCTAACACTAAATCAATAGGGGAAAATCATACCCTGTCTCCAGATCTTGTCCATGAACCTATGTAATTTTGCCATACTGTGATTTATATATTTTTGTAGAGCTTGTGTACAAGGATTGGACCAAGTGGACCATAGAAGTTCTTTATTTTTTTTTTTTTTTTTTTTTTTTTTTTTTTTTTTTTTTTTTTTTTTTTTTTTTTTTTTTTTTTTTTTTGAGACAGGGTCTCACTATGCAATTCAGGCTGGCTTTAAGCTCACTTTGTAGCTCAGGCTGGTCTCGAACTCACAACAATCCTCCTGCCTCAGCCTCCCGAGTGCTGGGATTACAGGCATGCGCCACCACGCCCGGCGAAGTTCTTTATTTTTTAAGACAAGGTCTTGCTACATTGCCAAATTTGTAGGCTGTAATGATTCATCTGAGCTTCCTGAGTTGGGAGGAAGATGGGAAGGAAGGGAAAGCATGTCTAACTATGTAGTTCAGACTGGACTTGAACTCACTAGGTATCCTAGATTGGCCTCAAAGTCACAGCAATCCTCTTGTCACTCCCAGCCTCCTGAGTTCTGGGATTACAGGAGTATGACACCATACCCAGCTAGGTTAGAGGTTTTTGATCTCCCAAGGGCTGAGGAAAAGGCTGGAGCCCTGACCTGCTCCCATAAAATGTCTCCCTCCTACCTGTAAATCTGCTGGAGCTCCTCCCTTGTACATTCTATGCTTTCCCACATTGATCCCTCTGCATGGCCCCAGACACTGCTACCTCATTCCTTCCACCCATGTCCCAAATTAAGATGAGACTCATGATAAGACTGAGGATAAATTGGCACAATGAGGGATGTCGATTGACCATTCTCTCCATGTTTCTTTCTAAATTCAGATTCTCATCCTGGCTCCACTGTGAATATTGAAGCTTGTCCAAAAAAAACACATCTTCAAGCCTATCATCAGAAGATTGACAACAACCTAGGTAAGACTGACAGCTGTGCTAGCCGTGTAAGTCACTTGTCCTCCATGCACATGAAGCCATTAGTTAGTTGCTTCCTCATCCTATGACACGCCTCACATAATCACTCTCAGATATCTGTCCACCTCTCTCCTTTTACTTTCAGCCAGGCATGGTGATGCACATCTGTAATCCCAACATTTAGAAGGCTGAAGCAGGAGGATTGCTATGAGTTCAAGCCCAGCAAGACTACCTCAAAAAAAAAATCTTCTTTCAGTCCAACCAAGCCTCTTCCTTGTATCCTGACAGCAACAGGCCCTAAGAATCCCTATGAGATCCTTAGCAGTGCAGCCTTATCCCACCACTTGCTCTGTCTTTCCCACCTGCCACATGGCATTCCAGTTTCCTCCTCTGAAACCAGCTGTTCCTATGAATGGAGGGAGGACTCCATAAACTAACATCATCAAGCACTTAGAAAAATGCCTAAGCTGGCCGTGGTGGCACATGCCTGTAATCCCAGCACTCCAGAGACTGAGGCAGGAGGATTGTTGTGAGCTTAAGGCCAGCCTGAACTGCATAGTGAGACCCTGTCTCAAAAAGACAAAAAAGAAAAATGCCTAGCCTGGTAAGAGTTAGCACTCACATTGGTACATGGGCAGAGTAATGTTCCAGAAAAGAATTCAGGTGGTATATCCTTCCAAAACACTCGAGGATCCCCCAACAATTAAGAGTCCCTTGGCAGCCACCTCCCAACTTGCTTCCCTCATCACTGTGGGTTGCTGCAAGCCTTGTGATGCCAGTTATTTCCTCTTCATATGCCACCTGCCTGGAGTGTCCTTCCTCCTGGCTCTTTGCAGGCTGACCACTCCTCATGCCACAGGGCCTGCTTCAGTGTGGCTTCCTTATGGAGTGCCCTAGAACCCCAATGTTTCCGCAGAGCTGCTGCTTGCAATCTGTCTGCAGCTTTACCTGCTATCATACTAACCAAACCATCAATTCCTCAAGGTCCTGGGGTTTTTCTGTTTTTGAGGTAGGAATGGAAGATTGGACCCAGGAATTTATACATACTAGGCACACATTGCAGTTCTGAGCTTCATCCCCAATCCTTTTTTAAAAAATTTCGAGATAGTGTCTCACTAAGATGCCCAGGCTGCCTCAGCCTCCCAAGTAGCTGGGATCTCTGATGTTTACCTCTAACAGTTTCCATTTTGTTACCACTATTCACAGGGAACTTGATTTTTCATTTTGCTTTTTTTGTTTTTTGGTTTTTATTTGAGACAGTGTCCTCTGTGTAGCCAAGGTTGGCCTTGAACTCACTGTATGGAACCCATCTGGCCTCCAGCTCATGATCTTCCTGTGTTCTTCTTGCCATGACAACTCTTTTTTCTGTCTTTCTTGGATTAAATGGTGATTGTAGCCTAGCCTTTTTGTTTCCCTTTCTTCTCTTTTCTCTTCTCTTTGCTATTTGTTTGTTGTATTTTGTTTTGTTTTGCAGTGCTGAGAACTAAATGCAGGGTCTTTGCACTAAACTGAGATCTCAACCCTTTTTTATTTTGAAATAGAGTCTCACTAAATCACTCCTGAATCAGACTGCCACCCTGCTGGGATTACTGGAGTGTGCTACTTTACCCATTTTTCGTTGGCCACTATTTTGGTTTGTGTCTGGTTGTCCCCCCAAAGGCTCATGTAAGTCATGGGGCAGACGTGGCTGGAGGAGCAATGAGTGGCTTGAGGGGTGGGGCCAGAGGACCAGGGTGGGGTCTGAGGGACAGGGCCAGAGAGGTGTGAACTGTCAAACTGGCCAGTGCACTTTCTCAGAGGTGTGGAGAGGGTCATCCTGTGAGCCCCTGTACAAATGAAAAAATTAAACACTTCTGACAATCAGTGGCACAAGATAAACATTACCATTCCAGAAAATACACATAGCAGGATACCAAGCATTGGGACCACAGCAAGTCCAAAATCCATAAAGGCAAACATTAAATCCTGTAGTTCCATGTGGAACATCCAAAGCAATCTGTGGTGACAAATTGTGAACTCCATGTGGTTCCACTCCTATGGCACTCTTGGTGGTAGCTCCTATGGTTTCTCTCTTAAGCCAGCTTTGCTCCCTCTTTGCAGTTTCCTTTAGATGATCCACATTCCTGGCTTTTCCAAACTTCAGGAGTTTCCACTGCACAGTAAGCTTCTCACTGTCTGTTTCACACACTGCCCTCAGAGGCACACTGCCTGGCCTCTCAGGCCTTCTGAAATCAATGTGGATGCCTTCTTAACCTCAGAACTCTTTCACTCATTCTGCCTGTGCTTAAAACCAACACCACATGGATGATGCCAGGGTCTGCTGCCAACTGGAGCAGTAGCCAGGCTTTCCGCTGTCGTCACTATAAGGGTCAAGTGCCTGGATTGCTGAGCACTCTGGACCTGATCCCGAGGAATAAATTCTCCAGGCCAGTGCCATTCTGGCACATGGTGTGTCCAGTGCCACCATTCTGGAATATGGGGCTCTGTGCCTTTCCCCCCAAAGCAAAATCCTTCATCCTTGCAATTCTGAAGCTGCAAAGAGTGGAGACTTGCCTCCTCCTGTGATGCCCTCAAGCCATCCTTTCCATTCTCTTGTTCCTTCCCCACAGTGGAGATCCTCTCAGCTCTTATCTTTGCATTTAACAGCTTTATTGGGGCTTCTTTTCTGGCCAGATTATCAGCATTTTAAATCATCCTGCTGGGCTCCTTGCTCTTGATTCTCAACATAAATCTGACTAAAAGCCTCCCACAATAGCCATGCCACTGCCTCAATATTTGGTTGCTTTAAATTTTCTTTTAAAAGATTAATCATTCCTCTTTTTTTTGTTTTGTTTTGTTGTGGCAGAACCAGGGATTGAACTCAAGCCCATGTGCTTTCCAAGGAAGCACTTATTGCAGTGAGCCATCGCCCAGCCCCCAATTCCTCTGTTTTTAATCTCAGTTTCAGGCAAAGTCTCTGGACATAAACAAAATGCAGACAAACTTTTTCAAGCTGTAACATACATGTGTGGAGACCAACAACCAATGCAGTCCTTCTTCCCAGCAGAAACCTCCCCAGTCTGCTCTTTACAGGGAGGATTTTTATCAGCCTCTGGTCTTCTAAGCTCTAACCAGAATGTCCCATATGAGCTGTTCCAGTATTTCTCTTATAGGCGGCATCTCCAAACCTTTCCTATCTCTACGTATAAGCCATTCCCAAAAGCTCATAATTCCCCTAGTCAGGTAGTTACAGCAATGATCCTACTTCTCTGGTACCAAATTCTGTCTCAGTTACTCTTACTGCTGGGACAAAATGCCTGACACCTAAAATTAAGAAAGTTTATTTAGCTCACAATTAGTATTGGTTTCAGTCCATACTCAGCTGGTTCCAAGGCATAGTGGCATATGGCAGCGAGCAGCAGTTCATGGCAGCAAAACACAGCAAGATCAAAGTGGCAGGAGCATTGGCAGCAGTGGCCGTGGAGAGCAAGTTACATTGTCTTACATTGCAGTTAGGCTATCTTTCCCCAGGCAGGGTGTAGCACTCACACACATAATCCCAGTGATGGATCTTGAATTAATCACAAAGTCTAAAAGTCTGCCCCATGACTACAGGAGGCTTTTGGAGGAACAGCTAGACACAATGCATAACATCCTTCATTAAGAGAAAGGGAGGGGCAGCAAACTATGGTATCTTTGATGCCTGTTGGCAGGGGAAGGAAAAAGAGAGAATCTCAGCATTTCAGCAAGCCACCTCCCATTTCTACTTCCTTACCTATCATTTTTTTTAAATCTTAGTCTAGTTGTTTGCCTGGCTTTTTCTGTCTTGGATCTTGAGAAGCTCCCTGATACCTGAGGTGATCACATAGGTTTTACATGGAATACAAGGTCAATAATCTCAAGAAGCAAAAAAGCCAAAAGTGGTGGTATATGCCTGTAATCTCAGGACTCTGGAAGCTTTGAGACAGGAAGATTACAAGTTCAAGATCACTGTGGGCTATATCATGAATTTAAGGCCGGTCTTGACTAACTTAGCAAGACCCTGTTTAAAAAAAAAACCTAAACCAAGGAGCATAAAGCCAAAGTCTGATTTTGAATAGAGTCGTGGTCCCAGTGAGAAATACTTCTATTGTAACTAAGGGGCCTAACATAGCACCACCTCTTCTCTCTCATCTCTGGCTCTTTCCCAGCCCACTGTTCTCAATGCAAGGACACAGAGCAGGCCTAGGTGCATCCCCTACCTGAGTGCATGTGCATGTGCACAAAGGCACTTGAGCACACCCACTCTGTAACAACTAGGAAGTTTCGTCTACTCCCCTTTGGTGGAGTCAGTGAAGACTCATCTCAGCAGTTGGTAAGCCCTGCCAGGGACACTAGAGCCCCTCAGTGTTGCCCCTCACTCCCACACCCTCTTCATATCATTTTGTTACAGGTGTGCACTACCACACCCAGCATGCTCTATGTCATCCTGTTCCACGTATATCTTCATACTCCTAAGGCTACTTAAGCCCTTGTAGACATCCCTCTTCAAAATACATGTTGGTGGCACACACCTGTAATCCTAGCAGTCAGGAGGCTAAGGCAGGAGGATTGCATGAGTTCAAGGCCAGCCTGGACTATAGAGTGAGACCTGAATTTTGACAATGGTAGTATAATCTATTGCAAGAGTCAAATTTTTTAAGCTGGATGTTGTGACACGTACGTGTAATCCCAGCCCTCTGTGTTGTTGAGTCAGCAGTATCACAAGTTCAAGCCCAGACTGGGCAACTGAGTACTTAACAAGATCCTATCTCAGATTAAAATTTTAAAACAACTGAGATATAGCCCAGTGCAGAGGCCCTGCTTTCAACCCTAGATACCACCACTACCACAAGAGAGCAGGAGAGAGAGGCAAAAGGATTGCTTGAGCCCAACCTGGACAAGAGTGACCAGTGTACCTCTTCCTTATCTTCCCCATGATGTATGGGAACAAAATGTGCTTCAGGCTGTTCTGTTCTTCTTATCCTTGGGCACTAGCAGATCTTGAAATGTATAGCAACCTACTAGATCAGCGTTGGCAAACCTCTTAGAGTCTGAGTGTCCAAACTGCAAACCAAAGCCCACCTGTTTATTACAAACTACCAACTCCACAATTAAACCTCAATAAAATTGAGGTTTAATTTTAGCTTATTAAAAAATAATAATAATTGTTACTAATTCTCAGCTGCTGAGACAACTTGATTCATGTATCATGTACTGACCGAGAGGGATCTGTGTGCCCACTGCAGCATGCATGCCTTAGGTTCACCACCACTGTACTGTATTGTCCAAAAATTGTGTGGCTCTATATGCACTTTTCTTTTTTATTATTATTTTTAATGTATTTGGTTATTACAGGGTCTCACTATGCAGCTCAGACTCAGTGATCCTCCTGTTCTCAGTCTCCCCAGAGTTAGGATGACAGATATGTGCCACTATGCCCAGACTCTGTAGCTGGCTCACCCCGCCCTGGGGGTCAAGGCTAGTGCAGCATGTGGGATAGAACTGCAGTCCCTGCCCTTACCTAAGCAGTCATTTTAGACCATTGAGCTATCTCACCAGCATCCTATATGCATTTTTATAAAAGAATGAAAGTGGCTGAGGGTATAGCTCAATGATATAGCAACTTGCCTACCATGCCTGAGGCCCTGGATTCTGTCACTGTTGCAGGGGAGTAGTGGGGGGATGGACCACCAGACACAATTCAGAAAGCAATGGTTATCTTAGGATAGGTGAGCAAAAATATCTCTTTTACTTTTTTATCCCCATACTGCAGATTGAAGCCTTCACAATGAGCTACATCCCCAGCCCTTTTTATTTTGAGAGAGGATCATGCTAAATCACTAAATTGCCCAGTCTGGGCTCAAACTTGTGATTCTTCTGCCTCAGCCTCCCAGAGTCCTGGGATTATAGCCATGCACTACTATTCCTGGCTATATACTTTTTATTGAGTAAATATCTCACTCCCACATATTTTAGAAAAATTCACCAAAGTCCTGAAGCTTAGCCTGTTTTAGAAGAAAAAAATGATAATCCAGATGTAACTAAACACCTGGGAGGATCTAAGTATTTCCAGGTGCCATTACTGTATTTGTCATTTCTTTCTCTTCTAGATGAACTGTCCATGGGACTAGGCCGTCTGAAGAACATAGCTCTGGGGATGCAGACAGAAATTGAAGAGCAAAATGACATTCTTGACCGGCTGACAACCAAAGTGGACAAGTTAGATATCAATATAAAAAGTACAGAAAAAAAAGTCCGACAACTCTAAAGATAGAGAAGTACCTCTACTCTATTATGATGATTATTTGAAAGCTCTTTTTAAACTCCCAAGAAGAAGTTTCATTTATTATGTTAATGTGTGCTTGCAAATGTTACAACAGAGTAGATCTTAAGGAGATTTTTATTTTGATGAAGAAATGTGTGGCCACTAATCTTAGCAATGTCATCTCCCTAAATTTTTTCAGCAGAATGTTGAGTTTTGTTCTGAGCACCATAGCCCAGCCCTGAATATGTTGAGCCATTGACTATCCTGCTAGAATAAGATAAAACAGTTAAATTTTCATGAGTATTTTCAAAGAATCAGGCAGAATTTCAGTTTTGCATCCTCCACCCACCATTTCTCGGTTGACTATATATTTCTCATTGCTAGGCCCGATGAGTTCAATGTTACTGGGGGGCAGGGTCCTTCCCATATTTTGTACAGGGGACATCATACACAAACACTAAGCACATTGTGCTTCTCTACTGTCCCTGGAAAAGAATCACTGTTAGATCTAGAAGTGAAGGGTCACATTCTTTGCTCTTTTAACAGATGTCACCTTTGGTCTCCTATCATCTGTCACTGGCATTTTTGTAAGAGGGCTTCAGAGTAACACCTGGAAATGTACAGAGAACTGGACAAGCCTTTGCTCCCCACATGCTTTCATCTCATGTTCTCCATTGTGATTAGGAACAGATTTCCCACTGGCTCAAGGCCACTTGGCTGATAAATAGGACACCCTGTGGAGATTTGGGGAATGGGAATACCAGAGAGATGCGGACAAGTGGTGGCCATTCTCCACTAAGCCCTACACCTCACCACTGCCAGACGTTAGTATGGCAGTGCTAGTGCTGGGGCCTCCAACACCATCAACTCCCACTCACTGTTTGGTACTACTTCAGGATGACATTTGAATCATCACTAGGTTCCCTCTCACCCAGTTTTAGGACTAGAACTGCACAGATAATGCTGACCTTGTATGAAAGATTTGGTTAAAAGAAAACAGAAAAGCTTAGATATGGTTTTAACTAGCTCATCTTATTGTCTCTTTCCATTTTATAAAAGAAATCATTTATAAGAATGCACTTCATGGGCTGGCCAGATAGCTCAGCAGACTAAAGTGCCTGCTTAGGCAAAGCACAGCAGCCAGAGTTCATGGCATGTCATGCTGGCCCCACCCTCAGAACCCACTGATATGGTATTGAGACTGGGTGTGGTAGCACATGCCTATAACCCCAGTGCTTGGGAGGCTGAACACATAAACACAGGAGAATCACTAAAGTCCAGTCTGTGTAGTGAGACCCTGTAGATCCTGTACTAAAATACAAAAAAAAAAAAAAAAAATAGTTCATTCCAGTTGACTTCTAGAGTAAAATTAATTTCAGTACCTCCATCATAATCATTGAAGCCACAAAGCCCTTTGATGTAAAAAATAAAGATATTTTAAAGATGGTAAAAGAGATTTATTTTAATAAGTCAGTCCCTGCACTTAAAAGGGTAAAGCAGGAGAATCCTGCTTTAGGCTAGCTTGCACTATATAGTGAGACCCTGTCTCAAATAACAATTATAAGTTGCCACACCTGTAATCCCCA
Organism: Ctenomys sociabilis; assembly: GCA_004027165.1. Classification (NCBI taxonomy): domain Eukaryota; kingdom Metazoa; phylum Chordata; class Mammalia; order Rodentia; family Ctenomyidae; genus Ctenomys; species Ctenomys sociabilis. Next base: position 21,072 of record PVKA01014033.1, on the reverse strand, counting down.
CCTATAGTCTCAGAGAGGTTGAGACAGGATCAATTCCAAGTTTGAGCTAGTTCAGCCAGGGTAAATTAGCAGTTTAGCAAGACTCTCTAAAAGTAAAAAGTAATAAAAAGGGCTAGGGATATCAGTACAAAGGCTCTGGGTTAAAAAACAGAACTCATCTTTATTGCCAGATGGGATCCACAAGACACAAGACAGATTTCTATCTCTACAGTTTAGCTGGAAACAAACTGTGCCTTCAAATAAGTAGCTTTTCTAACTTTAGGTTGGTTATACACTGAATGTGCTACTAATAACAACAAAATGCATTCTCTTTCAAATGAAACTGTTTTATAACATCTAGTACTTTCTTAACAGGAGTGGAATGACCTAAAAGAGACCTGAACTTAAGTAGTGAGAAAAAATACAGCAAAAGAGACCTGAACTTAAGTAGTGAGAAAAAATACAGCAGTGTATTTGCTCTCTTGTTTTTGTGAATATGTAATTTAAAATGTACACTATGCCAATTTAGTAAAACTAAACTTTACCTATATAAATCTTTTCTGCAAGATTTTTAAAGTCACCAGTGTTGTTAATCATCTTTAGCTCTGGATTAATGAAATATCTTGTCTAGGAATCAATGAGCCAGTCATTGAAAGTGCTCATTTTGTAGGGCAGGGGTGGGGGCTTCTGTTCAGTCTGTGTCAGAACAGCTTGTATCTCCCTCCATGTCTTCAACTCTGCAGATGAGCATCTTCCAAAATAAAATGTGAAATTGTTTTTCAATCAAATTCTCTTTCCTTCATAGTTGTTTTCAAGGGGTTAGTGGAAAGGATCCTCCACATGGAATCTTCATGTGTTTGATCCTTAGGTGAAATTTAGAAACGTTTTGGCTGGAGCATATAACTCAATGGTAGAACACTTAGCTTGCATGTATAAGGCCGTGGGCACCACTTCCAGCACTAAAAAATGAAAAAAAAAAAGAAAAAGCTGATCATGTCATCAAGAACTTTCCTGGTACATTTCCTAACTCTTCACTCCCTCTCCAACAAGACAAAGACCTGGCAAACATGTGCAGTTTTTTTCATTCCCAAGTCATCTGTCATCTATCTCAGTAAATGGTGCTACATATCATCTAAACCAGTGGCTTGGCAAAATTTTATTTTTCTTTTGTACTAGAAACTGAACCCAAGGCCTTTGCACTGAGCTACATTCCCCATCCGTTTTTTTTTTTTGTTTGTTTTTGTTTTTTGAGACAGGGTCTCACTATGCAGTCAAGCTGGCCTTAAGCTCACTTTGTAGTTCAAGCTGGTCTTGAACTCACAACAATCCTCCTGCCTCAGCCTCCCAAGTGCTAGGATTATAGGCATGCGCCACCACACCTGGCTTCCCCCATCCCTTTTTAAAATTTTTTTAAATTTCAAGTCAGGATTACTAAATTGCCCAAGCTGGCTCTTAACTTCACAATCCTCCTGCCTCAGCCCTGCCAAGTTCTGGAACTACAGGGATGCACCACCATATCTGACTTGTTAAAAAAAAATTTAATTAAAAAAATTAATCTTTACATTTGGTACAAAGTCTCACTACACAGTTGAAACTCATAGTGGTCTTCCTGTCTCAGCTTCCTCAGCACTGGGATTACAGGTATGTGTCACCACACTGGGTTTCAGGCCAGCACAGTACACCTGGGGTTCTGGGGCTGGCACAGCATGTGATACTAGGGATTGAACCCAGGTCCTTGTACTTGCCAGGCAGGCACTTAGGCCACCAAGCTATCTCCCCAGCCCATGATTTTCAATGAAAGTGAAAAAAAAAAGTGGATAACCAGTCTGGGCTACCTAGTGAGATCAAGGCCAGCCTGAACTACATAGCAAAACCCTATCTGGATGTCAACCAGGTTGATTTCCTCTGAGTAGAGCAAGCTCTGTTCCAGGCCTCTCTGCATAGCCTGTAGAGGGCAGTCTCTGCCATCACCCTGTATCTTTACATCACCATCCCTACCTCTGTCCAAATGTACCCCTTTTAAGGGCCTGCCAAATAGCTTAGCAGATTAAAGCACCTGCTTAGGCAGAGTGTAGTGGCTACGGTTCAATCCCTGGCATTCCATGGTGCCAGCTCCACCCCCAGGGGTGTGCTGAGACACAATTGAGACTATGGTGGTGCACACATATAATCCCAGCACTAGGGGGGCTAAAAGCAGGAGATCACTATGAGTCCGATCTAGTAAGACCCTGTAGACCCTGTCCTAAAATGAAAAGCAAATGAACACCTTTTAGATGGATGCCAGTTGTGCCCTGTTCACAGCCTAATCACCACCAGCCTGGACAACTTGCTCAGATCTCTCAATGTCTCAATGACCTCACTTTCACCTCTCCAAATGTCTCATTCTGGGGTACTGGGGATTAGGACACTAATACAGTAATTTGGCAGGGGAAGGATAGTTCAACCCATTAAAGATACAAATAAGTTTGTATTTGGGCCAGGCGTTGTGGCGCATGCCTGTAATCCCAGCACACGGGGGCTGAGGTAGGAGATTGTTGTGAGTTCGAGACCAGCCTGAGCTACAAAGTGAGCTTAAGGCCAGCCTGAACTGCATAGTGAGACCCTGTCTCAAAAAGACAAAAAAAAAAAAAAAAAAAAAAAAAAAAAAAAAAAAAAAAAAAAAAAAAAAAAAAAAAAAAAAAAAAAAAAAAAAAAAAAAAAAAAAAAAGAAAAGAAAAAAACAAGTTTGTATTTGGAAGGAGCTGTCATCTGATTATAAAGTTAAGATTGGTAGGAGATGCAGTAGAATATAGAAGTCAACTCCCAAAGAATAGACTATGGCAGACCCAGCTGAGATGGGGAACCTAAGAAGGACGTCAGAAATTAACACATTTTAAAAAAGTAGAACTAGAACTTAAAAGTCATCTGTTTCATGACTACTTTTTTTGTTTGTTTCTTTGTTTTTTGGGCAGAACCAGGGGTTGAACTCAGGCCCTTGCACTTGCCAGGGAAGCATTTATTCCACTGAGCCATGTCTTGACTGCTTGGCAGCAGATATCAGCAGTTCTCACAGTTTGGCTGGAGTTCAAGCAAAGTTAGGTGTGGAGATGTACATCTAATCCTAGCATTCAGGAGGCTGATGGAGGAAGATTTGGGTGAGTTCAAGACTATGTAACTCACTAGGCTACATAGTTAAAGGCTAGCTTGAATTACATAGTGAGAACCTGTCTCTAAACAACAAGAAAATGACCAGGCCTTCCTGTCCCCACATCCTAACTAGCAAACTGAAGGAAAGAGAATGAGAATCCAGAACTCTGGCCTCAGGTCTAAGTCAAGAGTCCAGTTCCTTAACCAGGGTCAGAGAGCAAAAGGACAAGTGCTAGAAATGCAGCTCAGATGAGAGGAATGAAAGCAAAACTACTTGGCATGGATCTTTGCCCTTTGGTACCTTTAATTCTCCCAGAAGAATAGCTCAAAGTCTAGGCAGGACTTGACCTGAAAGTAGGCTAAGAATTTTTTTTTAAAGTAGGTTAAGAGCAGGGAGTAAAGCAAGCCACTAAAGATATAAAAGAAATTGCTCACCCTAGAGAGGCAGCCCTTAAAAGGGATACAGCACCCAGAGTTCATGCAAACATTTGAAGTAAGAGCAACTCCAGGCCATTTAAAAATTAAACCAAAATTTTATTTTGGTAGCACATACACTGGAAATTAAAACTAAACTGCCTTATTGAATTGGTTTGGCTTTTTCTTAAAAGTGTTTGGTTTCAGTTCTCTGAGATTCCATCTACCTCAATCACACACACACACACACACACACACACACACACACACACACACGCACACCAGGGATTGAACTCGGCCTTGTGCTTGCCAGGGAAGCACTTATTCCACTGAGCCATCTCCCTGCCCCTCTCAAGTACTTTTTCCTCATTGCTTGGGCAAAATACCCAACACCCAAAATTAAGGAATGAGAGATTAAGCTCACAGTTAGTGAAGATTTCAGTCCATACTCAGCTGGCTTCAAGGCGGACTGGCATATGGAAGAGGGCAGCAAGCAGTTCATGGCACCAGAAAACAGCAAAATCAAAAGGGAGGAGTAGCAGCAACAGTGGCAACAGAGAGCAAGTTGCTCTCCCTTATGTTGCATTCAGGCTATCTGCCCCAGGCAGGTGTAGCACTCACACCCATAATCCCAGCACTGGATCATGAATTAATCACCAGCTCTAGAAGTCTGTTGCATAACTGCATGAGGCTTTAGGGGGACAACTAGACACAAACCATAACACTACCACTTAAAAAATACCCAGTGCCAAAAAGACAAGACACCCAGCACCCAAAGTTAAAGAGAGGAAAGATTATATGTGTGTGTGTGTGTGTGTGTGTGTGTGTGTGTGTGTGTGTGTAGGACAGGATCTCATTACAGGGTCTCACAGACTTCTAGTGAACCTACTGTTTTTGTGCCACCATGCCCAGTCTTAATCATAGTCTCAGTGCACCCTGGGAACAGGGCCAACATGGCACACCACAGGGATTGAATGCCAGCTGCTGCATTCTGCCTAAGCAGGTGCTTTGGTCCCCTGAGCTATCTGACCAGCCCTTAAGGAAAGATTTATTTAGCTCACAGTTTTTGGAGATTTTAGTCCATAGTCAGCTGGTTCCAATGCAGGGTGGCATCTTAGAAGAGAAACATTCTATGGCAGGCAGAAGGTAGCAAAACACCAAGGGACAAAACAAGCCTCTTTATGTCCCTTGTGTTGTATCACTGCCCTACTGAGATTAGGGCAGCCCAAACCAATCAGTACACTGATTTAGTAGTCATGCACCCTTGGTCCTAGCACTGCACCACGAATCAATCACACACTTTACATTTAACTACCTCTGAAAAAGCCCCAACTGTGACTCCATGAGGCTTTTAGGAGGACATTTGGATTCAGCCATAACAATGGGATATTGTGCTTATGACAGAAGGGTAAGCGAGGAAAGTCAGCCAGTTTTGGGAGCACATAACACAATCCCCATGGACAGCCCCAAACATGGCGACTCCATGTCCACAGGAACAGAGATGACTACTTCTTGCAGATGCTAACCAAGATCACAAGAAAGTTTAAAATGAGAAGGCCATGAATGTGCCCTCACAGCAAGAAATAGAATTTTCAAGTAATTTAAGGTGGAATGTGAGTTCTCTAAAGATGGGAATTGAGAACACTGTACCTACCAAAGAGTAGGCATCAGTAAGTTTTTTCCTGAATAGACAGAAAAACAAGAGATAACAGGTGTGTGTCATCACCCTGGCAAAGCCGCAGTCTTATTTGGACTAAGTGAAACACATGTGGTCCCACTCCTGTTATCCTTTCCATAGACGTGGGCATGTGACCTACTGTGATGGATGTGAAGGATGATTTCCCAGAAAGCTTTCTGAAAGAACATTCTTTGTTTGTTTGTTTGTTTTTTTTCCCCCAGTACCAAGGATTGAATTCAGGACCCTGTGCTTGCCAGGCAGGTACTTATTTTACTGAGCTATCTCCCCAGCCCATTCTTTGTTTTTAAAAAAGAAAACAGACTATTGTTACAAGTATAGACTGATTACCTAATCTCAAGAAGGCTAGGTCATGACTACTTTTCAAATAGTTTCAGTCCTTTCAGCCGGAACCACCATCTTCCACTAATTGCCAAAATGACTAACACAAAGGGCAAGAGGAGGGGAACCCGGTATATGTTTTCCAGGCCTTTTAGAAAACATGGGGTTGTTCCTTTGGCCACTTACATGTGAATCTCCAAAAAGGGTGATATTCTAGACATCAAGGGAATGGGTACTGTGAAAAAAAAAGGAATGTTACCATGGCAAAACTGGAAGAGTCTACGACATTACCCAGCATGCTGTTGGCATTGTTGTAAACATGCAAGTTAAGGGCAAGATACTTGCCAAGAGGATTAATGTGAGTATTGAGCATATTAAACACTCAAAAAGTCGTGATAGTTTCCTGAAACGTGTCAAGGAAAGTGATCATAAAAAGAAGGAAGTTAAAGAGAAAGGTACCTGGGTTCAACTGAAGCACCAGCCTGCCCCTCCCAGAGAAGCAAGCACACTTGTGAGGACCAATGGAAGGGAACCTGAGTTGTTGGAACCTATTCCCTATGAATTCATGGCATAAACTGGGGGTGTTGCTCTGCCATTCAGCACCTAATTGGCAGCTTAAGTGTTCTAGGTCCCATGTAAAAATAAAATCATCCTGTGTTAGCCGGGCGTGGTGGCGCATGCCTGTAATCCCAGCACTTGGGAGGCTGAGGCAGGAGGATTGTTGTGAGTTCGAGACCAGCCTGAGCTACAAAGTGAGCTTAAGGCCAGCCTGAACTGCACAGTGAGACCCTGTCTCAAAAAGACCAAAAAAAAAAAAAAAAAAAAAAAAAAAAAAAAAAAAAAAAAATCATCCTGTATTGTAAGGGTAGATTTCTTAGTTGAATAAGTATGTGGTGCCTTCTTACCTCAGAAATATTTGCAGCAGATGTTCACTGTACCTAGTAATTGTGTGTAGCCCATACTCTCCAGTGTTTTTCTTGCTGAAAGATTGCTGAGGTGTTGTGCAGGTGTATACCCAAATAATCAAATATTTATAAGATATTTATATTGGCTTGAATGTCCTGTAAATCATCAAGGGGAAAAGATGTATCAAATTAAAGGAAGTCACTTCAGAGCCAGGCGTGGTGGTGCATGCCTGTAATCTCAGCACTCAGGAGGCTGAGGCAGGAGGATTGTTGTGAGTTCGAGACCAGCCTGAGCTACAAAGTGAGCTTAAGGCCAGCCTGAACTGCATAGTGAGACCCTGTCTCAAAAAGACAAAAAATAAATAAATAAAAATTTTAAAAAATAAGTCTTCAGTTTCAGAAGGAAGGATATCCAGAGGAAGAACTGCTCTGATAGAATAAATTGTGAAAATTGGGGCCCAAGTGGAAAAAATATGTTTATGACTTTATATCAGTTTTTGAAGTTTTCAGCCTTAGGAAATTAGGGTGGATTTTTGAAATTAGGATTTGGGGATTAAATAATCTGTCTGCTTTCTAAATCATTAAAATGGGGATGAGGAGATGGCTCAGTGGAATAAGCACTTCCCTAGAAAGTGCAAGGGCCTGAGTTCGATCCTCAGTTATGCCAAAAATAAATAAATAAACACATCACTAGTCATCCGTGAAACGCAAATTAAAACAGCACTGAGATACCATCTCACCCCAGAAGGGCTATCATAAAAAAATCAACTAACAACAAATGTTGGAGAGGTTGTGAGGAAAAGGGAACCCATCTCCACTGCTGATGGGAATGTAGACTGGTGCAACCATTATGGAAATCAGTGTGGAGACTCCTTAAGAAACTAGGATTGGAAATCCCATTCAAGCCAGCTATACCCCTACTGGGAATTTTCCCAGAGGAACTGAAAGCATCATATCATAGGGATATATGTGTACCTGTGTTTATAGCAGCACAATTTGTGATAGCAAAATCTTGGAAACAACCAAGATGCCTGTCACAAGAGGAATGGTTGAAAAAGATGTGGTATTTTTATACAATGGAATATTACTCAGCTGTAAAGAATGATAAACTTGAAGCCTTCATATTTAAGTGGAAGCCACTTGAAAGATATACTTACAAGCAAAATAAACCAGACCCACATGTGCAAATATCATATAGTCTTTCTAGTATAACTCAAAAGAAGAATTGCAAATAGAAATGTATAACACAAAAGGAAAGCGAGAACTTGAGGATTGGACAATGAGGAGAGGGCAAGGAGAAATGCTGAGTAACATGACAGGGACAAGGCCATTCATTTATACACACTAGATGGGTAAGACAATGATCCTGAGAAACATCAGGATATTTTTGAAACTAGCAGTTAAGGGGTAGGATTCTCACCCCGACTAACTATATATGCTGATACCTGTGAACCAAGCAACTGCACTGAATTTAACAGTGCAATATAAGGGTCATGCTTCAAACACCTGTCATTCCGGTCTTCTAAATATGTACTTCTTGCCGGGCCTGGTGGTGCAGACCTGTAATCCCAGCACTCAGGGGGCTGAGGCAGGAGGATTGTGAGTTCGAGACCAGCCTGAGCTACAAAGTGAGCTTAAGGCCAGCCTGAACTGCACAGTGAGACCCTGTCTCAAAAAGACAAAAAAAGAAAGAAAGAGAAAGAAAGTAAATATGTACTTCTTGTCATGACATACCAACTATTACTATACTGCCCTTTTTAAAAGGGTAATAAATGAAAAATAAGACAAAAAATGTCACGACAGTCCAGCTACAATGCTACTAAGCTGTATATGGATGGATTTCTAAATATCTATGTAAATATGTGTAAGTGTTCATTACTATTTAAAAATTTTTTTTCTTCTCCATATTCTGTATGGACTTAAGAGTTTAGTATCTCAATACTTAATGGAAAATAAATGTTCCATGTTATGCCTATGATGTCTGATATTTAGACAAATAGTGTGGGAAAACTGAACTGCATATGTTGCAGGGTAATAATAAGCTTCTCTTCTGGATGGTTAACAACCTAAGTTTGCAGATCAAAAATTGGAGAAAAAGCAAGGCTGCAAGATCAGCCAAAATTTTGGCTCTAGCCTTTCAAGGTCAGCGAAGACTAAGGATAGGAGAATTTGTACTGTAACAAGATGTAACTCAATTGTGCCCCAAATTTTCTGATGAAGGAGATTATGGAGCCACAAAGGAATGTGATTGATGATGTATAGTGTGCCTAAGGAGAGTCACATGAAGAGAAAACATTCTCTCAGGATTCCACAAAGAGAAATTGGTCAAGCAATGGCTGTGACTCTTCCACATGACTGACACTGACAAAGGATCTACAAAGTGCAGTACAGGGTTACAGGATAAGCCCTGAGGGTATCAGACTGACCTTATCTGATACAAAAGTTACATTTCTTGTTATATAGGTCTTGCTTTAACTGGGTCTTAACCATCCAGCAGAAAAGTATAAAAATGGAGGTGTAAAAAGTAAAGTCATATTAGTATACTGAGCTGTGAATGGCTCAAATCAACAGTTTCTGTGGACAGCCCACTTGTATCGTGGATCGCTGATCTGTGTTGGATTGTTTTATTTAAAATATATATATATATACATATATGTGTATATGTATGTATATATATATATATATATATATATATATATATATAAAATTAGCTATCCATGGTTTGAAAATCTGTAACATGTATCATTGTATGTTACCCTGTTTATGTCATTTTTTTCTATTTGTTTTTGCTTCTATTTTTCACTCCTCAAGTTAAAACACAAATAAATAAATTAAAATAAATAAATGAATCATTAAAAGATTTTGGCCTGTTAAAGATGAGTGCAGGGGCCAGGGAGATGGCTCAGTGGAATAAGTGCTTTCCTGGCAAGTGCAAGGGCCTGAGTTCAATCCCCAGTTCCGCCACAAAAAAATAATGAATGCATAAAGGTCAATTATAAAATATTTCCCCTTGCCTGGACTTAGTGGTACACACCTGTAATACAAGCCCTTGGGAAACACAGGAAAGATCACCATGAGTCTGAGGCCAGCCTGGACTACATAGTGAGAATCTGTATCAAAAAAATAAATAAATAGGGCCAGCAAGATAGCTCAGCAGTCTAAAGTGCCTGCTTAGGCAAGCTTAGGCAAGTGCGCAGGGACCACAGCTTGATCCCTGGCATCACATACTGTGCCAGCCCCCCAGGGTGGGCTGAGCCAGCCACAATAAACAAACAAACAAACAAATAAATAAATAAATAAGTAAATAAAATATTTCCCCCTTTTGTGTTAGTTTTCTGTTTCTGTAATGAAATTATTAAGATAGTCAACTTTTTTTTTTTTTTTTTCCAGAACCAGGGATTGAACTCAGGCCCTTGCACTTGTCAGGCAACCACTTATTCTACTGAGCCATCTCCCCAGCCCCAAGATAGTCAACTTTAAAAAGAGGGCAGTTCCAGCATTGTGAGAGGCTAAGGAAGAAGGATAAAGAAAAAAGTGAGGCTGTATGGAGATGTCACTCAGTGTGAAGACCATGGATATGATCTCCAGTATTAGAAAAAAACAAGTATTTTGGAGGTTTCAGTTTGTGGTTGGTTGGCCGTATTGCTTTTAGGCCAGTAGCAAGGAGTGTATCATGGCAAGGCATACATGGTAGAGAAAGCCCCATGCATGACCAAGAAAGAAAGAATAAAGAAAGGAGCAGGATCCTACTATCCCCTTCAAAGGCCCCAGTGACCACCTGAGGCTTCTATGACCTCCCCGAAACACTAAGCTGAGGACTGTGCCTTTTAAGCCTTGGACTTTCAGGGAACATGCCAAATCCAAGCTATAGCAACCTTCAAATAGAAACCGTAACCACAAGTATTAATGCAGGACTCTTAGTAGACATTGGGCCCTGGCTGTTTTTAGGCAAGGATTTGTAGTTCTGGTTGCATCACAAGAATGACCACCCAGGCAACCATGGTGGCACACCCTGTAATCCAAAGCACCTGCACAGCATGGGGGAAGGGCCTGGGCAGAGGAGAGCTGTTCAGGTCAGGAAGCTGAGAAAGGAGGTTCACTAAAAGCTTGAAGCCACCCTGGTCTACACAGTGAGTTCAAGGCCAGCATGAACTATATAACAAGATACTGTCTCAGTCAATTAATCACCATCTGGCCACTCATGATGCTGTGTCAGTTCTATAGCAGGAAAGCTATGGTTTTGTTTTTGGTTTTTTGCTATAATTTGTTATTGAAAAATATTTAAAACAGACTCAAACCACTGTTATTCCATAGGAGGGTTTCTGGTTCAGGCAGATGTTACTAATTGCATTAAGCTTCTTCTGTCATACTAATCATAGGGCACAAAAGATATTTCTCTCAGATGAAAAATTTAAGTAGGAAGACCCTAGCAGGTAAGACTAGCTCACATTCAGATTAACTAGAAGAGCCAGGTATGATAGCACATGCCTGTAATCCCAGCACTTGGGAGGCTGAAGCAGAAGGGATACTGCAAATTCAAGACCCTCCTGAGCCTCTTGTGAGTTCAAGACTGGCCTGAACTGTATAGCAAGATCCTGTTTCAAGAAATAAAGAAAAATAGAAAGAGAGGGAGGGAGGAAAAAAGAAAAAGGAAAGGGGGGCCAAGGAGATATCTCAGTAGAATAAGCACTTCCCTGGCAAGTGCAAGGGCCTGAGTTCAATCCCTGGTTCCAAAAAAAAAAAAAAAAAAATACCCAGCCCCAGCCCCAACCCAAGACAGATTGACCAACTGACCAACCGACCGACTGACCAGTACTGTGGAAGGTAAAGCAGGAGGCTCACAAATTTGAACCCAGCTTGAACAATGTGTCAATTTAGTGAGAACTTGTCTCCAAATTAAAAATAAAATAAATGATCTGGGATGTAGTGCAGTATGTAGGCCCTGAGTTTAATCTCCAAAACTGAGAGGAAAAAAACCCCACTAGTGATAGGCTTGGGCCAGCCAGATAGCTTAGGGGACTAAAGTGCCTGCTTAGGCAGACATAGGGACCAGGGTTCAATTCTTGGCATGCCATCCCTACCCCCAGAGCACGCTGAGACAGTAAATGAGACTGGGTGTGGTGGCACACTCTTGTAATCCCAGTGTTCAGGAGGCTGAAAACAGGAGGATCACAAATCTGATCTGTGTAGTGAGACCCTGTAGACCCTATACTAAATACATTTTTTTTAAATATAGGCTCAAACATAGAAAATAATGCTCAGTCTTACTTCCAGTAAGAAAAATACAAAATACAACTACTTTCAACTTTTTTTAAAGTTTTGTTTCTTGGTTTGTTTTTTTTTTTTTTTTTTTTTTTGTCTTTTTGAGACAGGGTCTCGTTATGCAGTTCAGGCTGGCTTTAAGCTCACTTTGTAGCTCAGGCTGGTCTCGAACTCACAACAATCCTCCTGCCTCAGCATCCCGAGTGCTGGGATTACAGGCATGCGCCACCACGCCCGGCACTTGTTTTGTTTTTAAGACAGGGTCTTAGTATGCAGTTCAAATGCTTGAGCTCACCATATAACCCAGGCTAGCCTAGAAATCCAAAGAAATCCTCCTATCTCAGCCTCCTGAGTGCTGCTGGGATTACAAGCAGATGCTATCATGCCCAGCTCTCTTCTACAATATGGAATATACATTTCTCTTCTTCTCCTAAATTTATGTTTAACATATGAATCACTCTGCTCCATGAAATATGAGCAGAATTAACATGTTTCTTCTCTGAAGGATTTAATAGCTGCCCCTGTTGCTAAATCAGAGTCTCCTGTTCTGCCCAGTCATTCAACTGCTAAAGGAGGTAGTCAAATGCTCCATTTGGTTTAGCCCCAGCATGACATAGCTGCTTCTGCCTGAATCTCTGAGTCACTGTTTGGAAGAATGTTGCCCCGCCCCTGTCAGAAACAAATCTGTATTAAGCCTCTGCTGCTTGCCTTTCTGACACACACTGTTGATAAAGCTGGGAAAAGACTTTTTTTTTCTAGATAGTATCTCATTAAAGTCCAGGTGGCTTCAAATTTAGAATCCTCCTGCTCAGCTTCTTGAGTCCTGGGATTATAAGCATGTGCCATAACATCTGGTCCCCCAGCTCTTTTTAATGTCCTGGTAAGCTGATGTTTAGATAGCACTGAGAATCACTGTTTTATACCTATTTCCAATGAGAGAAGGGATCAGATAGTTTTTCTGTTGTGGTGTAGACAGTATTTAGCCTTTACTCTGCAGTCAGTACAACCTAATCCTAATGAGTCACCCCTTACGGATGGCCTAGGGCTAGGAGATAAGGGAGCTCCATGTGGGAATAGATGCCAGTAGTGCTGTGTGGAATGTTACCAAGGGGCAGGTGCTAGGCTGTCTGGGGTTGTTATGGTTTATATGTGGATTGCCACCCCCACCCTTTTGTGCTCAAAGTTGGGCTTTTGAAGGGTGATTCAATCGTGATGGTGCATAGCTAAAAGTGATATTAGGAGGTAGGGCCTGGTCAGAAGAGGCGGGCTGTGGGAGGTGGGGCAGGAAGGGTGGAGGCCTTTGACTGTTTCCTGTCTGCTATGATGTGAACAGCTGCCCCCTGTCCAGGCCCATCTACCAGGCTGCAGAGGACACAAGGACTGAAACTGCTAAACTGTAGGCCAGAACAAACCACTTCCTTTAAAGTGGTTTGAGAAATTAATCCAGATGATGAGAAGAACAACTAAGACAGGAGTGACTATTGTGAAACAGAGAATGGGATCAAGCAGAGATGGAGTAACATGCAAGCCAAACAATTTATTCATCATGGCTGTGTGATTATAATCAGAGGTCTTTTTTCAGGGAAGAGCTCTATCGAAATTGTGGTATGACAGAGGCTAAGGCAGAAGGATGGCAAATCTGAATCCAACCTGGGCAACTTAGTGATTTAGTGAGCCTGTGTCTCAAAATAAAAGTCCTGGGTTTAATCTCTAATCCCTAGCATTGGGGAAAAAAGTTGTGGTAGGCACACTGGGAGTAGCACAAAATGCACACAATCAATATGGAAGTTTTTTTTGTAAGCTAAATCTAGCCCAGTACCACTTTTTTTTTTGGGGGGGGGCAGGGTCTCACTATGTAGTTCAAGGTGTCCTTGAACTCACCACATAGCCCAGGTTGGCCTTGACCTTGTGGCAATCCTGCTTCAGCCTCCCAAGTACTGGGATTACAGGGGTGCATCACCACATCTGGTCCTGTCAGTGCTTTCTGAATGGCTTGCTGTTATATTGAAAAAAATAAGGGCTGGGAAGATAGCTCAGTAGAATAAGCACTTGCCTGGCAAGCACAGGGTCCTAAATTCAATCCCTGGTTCCAGAAAAAAAAAAAAATAAAAAAAGAAAAAAGAAATGTTTAAAAATCAAAAGGCAACTATTTCATAGCATGTGAATGTTATATGAAATTCAAATTGGGTGTAGTGGCACATGCCTATAAACCCAGCACTTGGGAGGCTGAAGCAGGAGGTTCTAGTGAGTTTAAGACCAGCCTGGGCTTCAAAGTGAACTCAAGGCCAGTCTTAGCTGCATAGTGAGACCCTGTCACAAAAAATAATAAATAAACAAATAAATAAATAAATAAAATAGAAATGCACACTTCAAGGATCATAAATAAAGTTACTGGACTAAAATTACATCTGCATCCACTAAGATAAAAGTCATACAGCTGCTTTGCTATTACAATGAGAACCACATAGAACACTCTCATTCCTTTGTGCTATTTGGTGCAATATAAGTCATAGTGAGAGTTATAATAGCATTTCAAATGCCATATGTGCTAGGGGTATAGCTCAGTAGTGGAGTGTGTCCCTAGCATGTGCAAGGCCGAGTTCAATCTCTATACTGCCAAGGGGGGAACAAAATGCATTTTTCTTTTGTATTATTTTTAACTTGCCAGTGTACATTTGTCATGGAAAAAAGTAACTTTGAAAGTCAATTTAATTTGTTGGGTGTGGCAGTACATACCTGTAATCCTAGCACTTGGGGTTGCTGAGCTAAGAAGACTGTTGTGAATTTGAGGACATCCTCAGCTATCTAGTGAGTTCAAAGCTAACCTATATGACACAGTGAGACCTCGTCAGGAAAGGGGAAAAGGATAGAGGGGATGGGATGGCAGGGGGGGCAGAGGGCAGAGGGAACAGGGGGAAAGGGGGAAGAAGGGGGCAAAAAGAAGAAAAAGAGGAAAGGGGGAAGGAAGGGAAAAAGAGGAAAGGAAAGATAGATAGATACAGAGATACAGAGATACAGAGATACAGAGGTAGATAGATACAGAGATAGATACATAGATAGAGGGAGGCAGGTGGGTACTTATTTTATCTATTTTTGTGGTATTGGGCCTCAAACTCAAGGGTGCTCTACCAATGAACTACATTCTAGTCTTTTTTCATTCCTTGATTCAGAGTCTAAATTGCCCAGGGTGGGCTGAAACATGTAGTTCTCCCACTAGCGTCCCAAGTAGCTAGGATTATGTATAGGCATCCAACATTACACTCAGCTAAAAGTCACTTTTTGTTTTTTCTTTTTTTTATATATAAAGACAATTATGAAGTCTAGGATGGGCTCAAATTTGCAATCCTCCTGTCTCACCCTACTCAGTACTAGGATTATAGGAGAATACCATAATCCTGTTTTCAAAGTCATATTAAAAAAAATTGTTTTTATTTACTTTTGAGACTGTGTATTACTACGCTGCCCAGGCTGGCCTCAAATGCCTAGGCTGAAATGATTCATGCCTTAGCCTCCCAAGTATCTTTGTTTTTCTTTTTAGGAGTAGGAAATTTTATTGGAGAAAAGAAATGGTGAATAGGAATAGCTCCTGAGAGACAGGAGGGGATGCGTAATGGGTTGCCAACAAGCCCACTTCTGAAAGGAAGGTTTGTTTTATTTTGAAACAGTCTTGCTGTGCAGTTCAGGCTGACCTTGAACTCACTATATAGGTGAAGCTGTTCCTGAACTCAAAATTATTCTCCTGCTTTACCCTAGAGAATGCTGGAATTACAAACATGGACTAACATGCCCAGCCTGTTATCTAGCTTTTATTACTATGCTGTTGTTTTCATACTTGTTTTGCTTATATTTTTCTGCTGGGTGTTTAAAACTGAATTAAAAGGAGACTTGTGTTAATCAGAGTTAACCTTAGCTGTCTATCAAGGTCAGCTAAGGTGCCACAGGTGTTTCTTTCAGAGCCATGTACGGTCTTTCAGTTCATCTGTGTCAGCTACCAGGATGGGTCATGCTCTTGCTTAACTATGTTGCTGTCTGTGAAAGCAAGGGAGACTTTTCCCTTTGGTGACCCTCCTTTGGTACATTGCACATCTGTTGATTCCTATATTCTAGGGGTCCAGCAATATCCCTGCTCAGGAGGTTGAGTGTCTTGCCAAAATTTTAGATCCTGTAGAAAAGGTTCCTTCATGTCCTTGGTCCTCGTTGGCCTTTAAGGGCCAAAGTATTGGCTGCCTTCTTAGTCCAGTTACATCTCTAGTTTTAATCTTCAAAGTTTAACTGTTGGACACCAAGCAGAGAAGATGAGTTACATGAATACTGCAGAGGAAGGAGCCAGGGAGATGGCTCAGTAAAATAAGCGCTTGCCTGGCAAGTGCAAGAGACTGAGTTCAATCCCTGGTTCCACCAAAAGAGAGAGAGAGAGAGAGAGAGAGAGAGAGAGAGAGAGAGAGAGAAAAGAAAGAAAAAATATTGCAGAGGAAGCAATGAGTTTAAATATTATAATCTCATTTGAATATCTTTCTTACCGACCATGGTTGTTTCAGGAGTCAGATCCAAGAAGAATGTTAATAGACAACAGCCTTACATAGTGTAAGGTTCCTTCCCCTGGTGCAAAAGAGAAGTGGGAGAGAAATGACAAAAACCTTTATTGCTCCATGCGGGAGGGCTGTCAAAGAGACACAAGAACTCTTGGGGAAAGGGGCAAGGGTGACAAAAAACTTATCTGGGCTGGGTTGGAGGCGGAGCTTGTATGGGTGGTGCAATGACCTAATAGGCGCTGGTTGGGGAAGGCTTGGTACACTTGAAAAACAAAAGAGGAAGTTGAGGTTAACCAGAGGAAAAAGACAGAAGTCAGTGTAGAAGCGGCAAACTGTCCTGGATCCCTATTCTGCGCTGACTTCCCACCAGGATGACCCAGTGGACTTGTGTATGGCACAGACCCATCATATAGCTTTATTTTATTTATTTATTTATTTTTTATTTTTTTTTTTTTTGCCTTTTTGAGACAGGGTCTCACTATGCAGTTCAGGCTGGCCTTGAACTCACTTTGTAGCTCAGGCTGGTCTCGAACTCACAACAATCCTCCTGCCTCAGCCTCCCAGTGCTGGGATTACAGGCCTGCGCCACCACGCCCGGCTTCATATAGCTTTATAGAAACAATTTGACAGCAAAGGCCACACATAGTATTTCAGCCTGACAATCATGATGACATTATGGTTGCAACACACTTAAATATCCATTTTAGTATGCATGGCCTTTTTAGTCAAACTTCACCATTTAATCATAAGATATTAAATGACACAAAGAAACTCTCATCTAATTTGTTATCCTTCAATAGGATGCCATCCAAGAAGAATGTACTACTCTATAAATGTTTAGAGTAGAAGTTTATGTCTGTCTTTTAATTTTTAGTGTGTAACCTGGGTGTGGTACCTGTAATTGCAGCACTCAGGAGGCTGAGGCAGGTGGGTCTCCACAAGTTTGAGGCCAGCCTGGGGTACACAGTGAATCCAAGGTTAGGCTAAACTATATGACAACACTCTGTCTAAAAAAAAAAAAAAAACAAAAAAAAACAAAACAGATTTTTAATATGTGATACTGGTTTTTCATCAGGGTCGCTATGCAGTTCAGGCTGGCCTTGAGCTCACTTGTAGCTCAGGCTGGTCTTTAATTTGCAATGATCCTCCTACTTCAGTCTCTGGAGTGCTGGGATTACAGGCATGCACCATCACACCTGGCTTGTATGAACATTGCCTGAGCATCTCTAAGTGTAGTGACACATATATAACATAATATATGTTAATATATATAAGTTTTTTTAAAAAGCTTATCATTTTACTGGTGATCTCATGCTGGCCTGACATGTAACTCATAACAAATAGCTGGACACAAGAGAAAGGCCGATATCTGAGTTTAAAATGTAAGTTTTATCACATAAACAATCCTGATTTTATACCTTAGCAGATCTATACAACTGGAAGGAATGAATACATTTAGTATACCATAAAATTAGAAATGATATATGTCGCAGCTACATGAAAACTTCTGCTTGCCTAGCAC
Source organism: Ctenomys sociabilis (assembly GCA_004027165.1). Lineage (NCBI taxonomy): Eukaryota > Metazoa > Chordata > Mammalia > Rodentia > Ctenomyidae > Ctenomys > Ctenomys sociabilis. Next base: position 3,315 of record PVKA01014033.1, on the reverse strand, counting down.
ATGAGTGAGATCCAGGGGGAAGAAACCAAACAACATGAAAAAAAAAAAAGAAGTATATCTCTAGTTGTTCCATGCAGACTATGTAAAGAGGCTTATTCTTCAGTGAATTCACACTTTACATTGACTCCTCAAATAAGAGCAACTAATCAGTATTGGTAACATCTTTCAATTCACTGATAAACAAGAAAAACCACTGGAATTGTCTTTTTAAAATTTTTTTTATATTTTAGTACTGAGGATTGAACCTTGCTCTTCCATGATCAGCTATATTCCCCAGCTTTATTTTTTCTTTGTCACTTTATTTTTCTTTTCTTTTTTTGTATTATAGGGAAGAGTATAGGTATACAAGGTGTTCAGGGTCTCACTACTAGATTGGACTTGTAGTGATCCGCCTGCTTACAGCCTCCCAAGAGCTGGGATTACAGGCATGTACCACTTGCTGGCCCAGGGAATCGAACCCTCAGCCCCTGTGCCTGCTTGCCAGGCACTTTAATCTGCTGAGTTATTTGGCCATCTCCCCCTCCTTTTTGTTTTCAATTTAATAAGAGTCTTAAATTGCTAAATTGCTTAGGCTGGACTTCAACTTCTGATCCTCCTGTCTCAATCTTCCAGAGTACTATGATTAAGGAGAACTGCACATTTGAATTCATTCTGGAAAACTTAGTGAGACACCCATCTCGAAAAATAGCTGAGAATATAGCTGCTGATAGAAGGCTTGGGGTTATGCATAAGACCCTAGTACCAAACACATACAAAAAAAATATGTACTCACTGACTGATATTGGTATTAGCAGTACTATCTAATGAAAGACATTTTCAAGATGTAATATACAAAATCTCATTATAAATCAGCATTAATAAAACTCTACAAATAATAGAAAAAAAAACATTTTTTTTTCCCTCATGGGAATTAAACCCTGGTCCTTTCTGCCAAACTACATTCCTGGATCTTTTTATTTTTTGCTTTGAGATGGGGTCTTGCTATGTCACTAAATTGCCAGGCTGAGCTCAAACTTGTCATCATCCTGGCTTCAGCTTCCAAGAGTGTGGAATTATAGACATTTGCCATCTACACCTGGTGGGAGTATTAACTTTGAATCCTAATTAAACAGAACCTTATCCCAAACAAAATAATTCCATTCTTCTCTTTGGTGAATTACAAAACAACTATACTCAGTGGTAGAGAGATTGCTTAGCTAGTCTGAGGCTCTGAGCTCGATCTCTATCACTGCAAAAAAAGAAAAGAACAAGACAATATACTCACTTTTTTTTTGCGGACCGGGGATCGAATTCAGGCCCTTGTGCTTTCCAGGCAAGTGCTTATTCTACTGAGCTATCTCCCAGGGCCCTCAATCACTATTTTGTTTTATGGCTGGCTCAGCCTGCCCTGGGGGCAGGGCTGTCCTGGCTTGTGTGCCAGGGATAGAGGGGAGGAGGATGGAGCCAAGGTCCCTGTGCTTGCCTCAGCAGGCACTTCAGACCACTGAGCTATCTTCCTGGCCCTCAATCACTATTATATTTTGAATATAATCAAAAATTTGTAGAAGAGTTTCTCATTATATGAGTACCTACATGACATCCTTGATTTAGCCAGGAGTGGTTGGTGGTGCATTCCTGTAATTCCAGCTGCTTAGGAGGCTGAGTGAAGCAAGAGATCATGAGTCCAAGGTGAGCCTGGCCAACACAGTAAGATCCCATCTCAAAAGAGAAAAAAAAAAAAGTCACTCAATGATATCCTTTATTCTCCTCTTGGTCCACAAAGCTAACATATATACTAGCTGGCAGTAAACATTTTCTGGCTCTTGGTTTTCTGGCTCTTGGTTCAAAGAATTGCATAGAACTGGCTTATTTAAGTGAGAGAAGGAATCAGTGACCCCTAGTGGAAAGATCATCCCGCTTAGAAATAATGACTGCTCAGTGTTCCAAGAAGTGTGGGGCACCAACCAGATAATGAGTTCATAGGTTGCAAGTTCCAGGAAAACTCAACAGCTGATATCTGATTGTTTACCTGGGCATATACAACCAGGTAATAGGAGACAAATGAATCTTATGTTTCTCTAATTGCTTGCTCACATGTCTAAGTGAATAAAAGCTATATGAACCAAATCTTCAGGGTTCTCTGTACACTAAAGGCAGAAGCCCTGGACCCCCACATTCTAAACTAAAGTCTGCTGGCAAAGAAGAAAGAAAATTGAGAATGTGTGGAAAACTTTCTCAACCAAGGTAATGGGGCAAAAGAAAATAAAAATGAGTGTACACAGAAAACTTCCTCATCCAGGGGAATGTTCATAAAAACTTCCTCAACCAGGGCAGTGCATGCAGAAAACTTTCTCAGCCAATGTAATAGGGAAGCATCTGTCTGTTGACGTACAATATTATGTTCTTTTATTGGAAATTGTGTTGTATCAGTCTAGTGCTCAACTTAGCACCCAGCTGCTTTCTCATATGATGCAAGATATTATCAAACATAATCCTTGGTTTCCTCAGATGGACACATTTGATATAGAGTTGGCAGACAGCTAGGGAGGGTTTAGAGGTTGCTTATACCAAGAGCTCTGTTATATCCCCTAAAACTCTGTCTCCATGGAGCCCAGTCTGTGTAGTTCTTTGTCCAGGATATGTACCAAGACAAGGACAGGGAAAAATAAAAATCATTGAGGCCAAGCTGAATCCATACAAGGCTATCTCAGTGGCCCTTACCAAAGCTCATTCCATTACAAAAATCCATGCTGGAGGCAAAATTGTAGGCTAGTTTCCTACACAGGAGGAACAAGAGAATTTGCCGTTTCAGATCATAAGTAACAAAGTGATAAGAAAGTAGAGCCATGTGTGAAGGTACACACCTGTAACCCCAGCACTTGGGAGTCTGAGGCAGGAGAATCACTGCAAATTGAGGCCAGTCTGGAATAAATAATGAGTTATAGGCCAGCTCAAACTACATAGCAAAATCCTGTCTTGAAGGAAAGAGAGAGAGAAATATAAGGAAGTAAAATATTGAAGAGATGACCAAACTATTAAAACTATATTAGAAAATGGTGAGGCCAGGCACAGGATGTGTCCATACTGCCAGCTATTCAAGAGCATAAGACAAGAAGCTCACTTGAACCCAGAAGTTCAAGACTAGCCTGGGTAACATAGTGAAATGCTGTGTCAAAGTAGGTGGCAGCTAGGAGTGTGTGAGTGGGGGAGGGGGGGACTGCTTGAGGCCCTGGGTTCAATCCCAAGTGCCATACAAAGGAAGGAAGAAAAGAGCATGGCAAGAGGTAATAATTATATATTAAAATAAGCCAAGGGGCCAGGGAGATGGCTCAGTGG
>PVKA01014032.1:41384-53598 GCA_004027165.1 Ctenomys sociabilis | reverse complement strand
TTTTTTTTTTTTGTGGAACAGAGATTGAACTCAGGCCCTTGCATTGTCAGGAAAGTGCTTATCCTACTGAGCCATATCCCAGGCCCCTTGTTCTGCTTCTTAATCTAAGGCAGTGGTCACAATAATGCACTCTATTTGCAAAAGTTCATCCAGACATACGTATAGGATTTGAACAACTTGTACCTGTATTTGAAGTCTAACTGTGAGTATTTAACTGTGGTTTCAATTCTACTTCCTTTAGTAAAGACTATGGAGGCCACCAAAGCAAACTATCTCACCCACCCACTCATCCACATACCTTTAAGTCCTTCCCTCTCCAAGGCAGAAAAAAGGACCTCTCACCTCAGTCTTCACACATCTCTTACCTTCACCTCTCTCCTTTTTCTAGCATATAAACATGCATTAATCCTTCATCTGACTTCTGTGACAGGGTAGGCCCCTATCTCAAATCTAACATAATACAACTCTGAATCCAGTCTTTTTCATTTTGGTAAGCTGTACCACAATTCACAGTTGCTCTAGGCAGAAACCTAATTCTTTCCTTCCCTCATCCCTCATATCTAATCCATCCAAAGTCCTGCTTATTCTGAGTTCAGAGTATATCTCAAAACCATTCACTTCTCTTTGTCTTCACTACCACACTTTAATCTAGATCATAATTAGCTACTACCACATTGAAAGAATGGCCTTCTAAGCAACTGAGTATCCCATCAGGTATAGCAATCTTTAAAAATTAGAGGATTATATTCCCCTTTAATTAAATACTTTCCACAGTTTCTAGTACTCTTGAAATTCACATCCCATGCTTGGACAACTACGGATCTGATCATTGCTGATCTGATCCCTGCTGATCCACCCTCCTTTTCACCTATTTCCTCTACAAAGGCAAGGGTCAGTATTTCCTACAGTTCCCCTCTTCTAGACTCCTGCACAGCCCTATCACAAACTGTCATTTTCTTTCTTTCCTCACTAGAAGGCAAGTGGTGATATTTAAAGATGTAACTTAGTTGCAACTAAGTATTCATATTATTTTCTATGTATCAGACAATGTGGTTTTTACATGCAAAAGTAGGCAGTGTCTCTCTCTCTCAAGGATCTTAGTCAAGGACACAAGAGGTGATATATCAGATCCCTGGGCTGAGTGGAAAGCAGCAATATACTCACTGGCATGGCCCTGCACATGCAGCCTCCACAGTAATACAATGTGCTAGGGGAAACTAGAGCTTGGAGGGGGGCCTGCAGGTTAGTTCAGCTGTTTAAGGGCCTGCTCATGCAAATGCAGTCAGACACAGGATATTGCAGTTCCATACCCGCCTCCACCTGCCTTACCAGACCAGCCTGAGCCACACACACACACACACACACACACACACACACACACACACACAAATAGAGCTTGGAGAGCCTAATTTGCTCAAAGCAGCACAGATAGAAACTTAAATACAACCAGAAGCAGTGCACAAAGATGTAAAGTGTTCAAAGAACAAAAGAATCCAGTTTGCAAGGATAGGGCAAGCAAGCTGGGATATGGTGGCACACAGCTATAATCCCATCTCTTTAGAATGCTGAGGCAAGAGGATGGCAAATTTAATCTCCAGTACTGCAAAACAAACACAACTGACTGAAAGCAATGAAGACAAAACAAAACAGGCAAATCACTTAAAGGTATAAGAGAAAAAACATCATGTACATGCTAATTTTGAGATAACTAGAGAACAAAAAAACAAAAAGTACCTGAAAACACTTATCTGATAAAAGAGTGTTACCAAAATACACAAAGAAAAAAATAAAAATAAAAAATAATAAAAAATACACAAAGATTTCTCAAAACTCAGTAGAAATCTAATCCGTGAGAGATACAATTAAAAAAGTGAAAGTCTCTCCAAACTATGGGCTAGGAAGAGAGCAGGTCAAAGGGGATATGAATGAGAGTGAAACTGACCTAAGTACATGCATGAAACTGCCAAAACAGAACCTATCAATCTTATAAACAACACTCAGTAAGAGATGTGAGCTGAGAGGTTGAGGCTGGAGGATTGCCAGGAGTTTGAGGCCAGCCTGGAGCACACAGTAAATTCAAGACCAGCGGGGGCTATTACATAGCAAAACCCACCAATCGATCAATCAGTCAATCAATCAATAAGCAGATGTGAAACAATAAAATCAAAGTAAGTCTGTAAATACATACACCAACTTTATTAAAAATAGGCCAATGCCCTTAACAGGCACCATGCCAAAAAATATACAGGTGGCCAGTACTGTTCAGGACAGTACTCTACAAAAAAGAAAGAACTCTACATTCTATGCCATGGAGAAATGAAAATCGACGCCTGCATACACCAACAAGAATCCAGAATAGCAACATAAGGTGCTTAGAATACAAGCAACAGCAATTCTTGTGCACAGCTAAATGCAAAATGGTAGTCTTCTTTGAAAGACAGTTCAGCAATTTCTTGCAAAACTAAACACTCTTACCATATGATCCAGCAATTATGCTCCATGGTATTTACTCCAAGGGGATGGAAACTCAGATCCACACAAAAGCCTGGGTGTTTACAGCAGCTTCACTGGTAACTGTCAAAACTCCTGAGCAGCCACACAGACCAAACTTGGTGCATCTAGATGATGGAGCTTTGCTAAGCACTATAAAGAAACACATTATCTCACCATGAAAAGACAGACCACCAATGCCAGGTGTAAGGAATACACCTGGAAAGCCCAAATGCTTAAAGTTCCAACTCTATTGGACCATTAGCATGTGTCATTTTTTTTTAACATGTGTCATTATATTTTGTTCAAATACATAATATATTCAATATCAAGAATTAATCCTAATATCCAATGACGTGTCAATGTGGGTTTACTGACTGGGACAAATTATTCTGGTAAAAAAAAAAAATGAAGATCATGACTGTATGGGGTAGAGATTAATTGGGAAAGTTGCGTATCTTCTCTTCAATTTTACTATGAACCTAAACTGCTCAAGTCTATGGAAGCTGAGAAGGTGGCCTCAATACTGAGAGGCTGAAGCAGGAGTATCACTCTCAAGTTCAAGGACAAACTAGGATACATAGTGAGTTCAAGGCCAGCTTGAAGTACACAGTGAAACCCTGTCTCAAACACCAAAAAAATAATACAAAGATTGCATAAAAGAATGTAGGAGCCTACAGTACAACAAGCAAAAAGACCTGAGTGTCATCAGCATGTAGATAATAGGTCATGAAACAAATATGTCCTCTATAGAGCACTTAAAAACACTAAGGGTATAGCAATTAAAAACAACTAATTCTTGCTCTTAAGCAGATGTTCTAATAACTAGAGCCATGAAAAACAAATCATTTAAAATACATTAAAAATAAAACTGGCCGAGAACTATTTAGTCAGGCATGTTAGCACACTCCTGTAACTCAAGCACTCAGGAGGCTGAGGCAGGAGGTACAGGCTGATGCAAGTTTGAGGCCAGCCTAGGCTACAAAGTGAGTTCAAGGCTAGCCTGAACTGCCCAGGGAGACCCTGTCTCAAAAAGATCTCCCCCCAAAAAAACAGGTAAATCAACCAGGTGTGGTGGCCCTTGTCTGTAATCACAGTATTTAGGAGGCTAAAGTGGGACTACCTTGAGTTTGAGGTCACCGTGGACTATATGAGTTCAAGGCCACACTAAACTACATAGTGAAACCCTGTCTCAAAAAACAAAAAATATGTAAATATGTAAATCAAATGTTTTAAGTATGGACTAGCTGAGACAACAATTGAGACTGGGCATGGTGGCGCATGCCTGTAATCCCGGCTCTTGGGAGGCTGCAAACAGGCAGATCACTGTGAGTCCGATCTAGTAGTAAGATCCTGAAACCCTGTAGACCCTTCCCTAAAAAAAAATTTAAAAAGTTTTTAAGTACGGTGTAAGCAGTCGCCTAAAACTTTACAAACTTACTATATTTTCTGTTACCCTTATTATGTTTTTAGCTTTCAAAATAAAAACCCTATTCTTAATATTATTCACACAACTAGACACTTCCTTTGTAACTTCCATTACTTCTAACTTAATTATAACATTCTTTTTTATTATAGCAGATATTAAACAAATACAGTTGCATAGTAATTTTCCAAGAATTGCCTGGAACTGTGAGGGAACAGACATTAAGATATATATGAATAGATAAACTGAATTTCCTTTGTTTCTAAACTTATATCTTGTGGAACAAATATAAACAGTTATCAGTTCCATATCTGTTACACTGTATTTGAATTAAAAATATTACAGTTACAAAACTATGCTGGAGAGATGTCAAAAGTTGTCATTTAAGCAGGATATACTGTATACTAAATAAAAATTTGAGGCAAAGCAAACTTCAAAAACTTTTGCATACAACTGCAACTAACCTTTCCAAATAATGGATGTCTGTGTTATTACCTAATCTGCAGAATGAAAAAACTACAGAAATAACTTATGTAATACACTTTGTGTCTCAAAAGCTACCAGTGCATAAGGCTGTAATCTCAGCACTACGGGAGGCTGGGGCAGAAGAGTTCCAAACCAGCCAAAAAGTAACCAACCTATCAGTCTAAAATTCTAACAGAACCTAACCAAAATCCTGTCCACCATAACTCAAACCAACTCCAGCAACTTGTGATGGTGACACCATAAGATACCTAACACTCAATTTAAGGACACTTTTCCAAGATAGTTAACTAAAGTCTTTGAAAATAAACTGACTCATAAACTAAAAATCACTAAAAGGAAACCTCAATTTTAATCAACTTGATTTTCTAAATCCACACAAGATCTCATCACCATTTCCAAAATCTGTCAGCTCAGAAGACAGACCAAGTGTATCTAAATCTCCTTTTCCTTTTCAACAACAAAATGAACTGACAGAAAACACCAATATTACAACGTGGATTCACAAACTCTGACCTATGCATTTCCAGGTTCAGTTACTAACCAAGGCGTTCGCAGGTTTACTTAGTCAGGTGCTGCCAGGGTGCTGAGCACTTGAGCTTTCTTCTCATCGCCTCTCTAAACAACACTGGTGCTAAGTACGAACAGGTCACCCACTTTGCAGATAAGCAACACAAAAGCACCGGGAGGTCAGGGCTCTCCCCCAAGGTCATACAGCTTCAAGGGCTAGACTCCACGCAAGACCTGCACCCGAGGTCCCACCCCAAGAGTTAGCTCTGTATCCTTGACAGCTGCTCATCAAGAATGAGGAAGACTCAGCTGCTGCGATCCCCGCCCCGCGTCCACGTCCGCGGCTCCGGTGACCGGGCAGATGAGCTCAACCACTGAACCTGCCTGAATGTCACAGCACTGTCCCCACGGGGACGACCGGAGACGCCGTGGCCCGACCGGCCCTGCACGGCTGGGGTTTCCCAGCACCACTGGGCCAGGAGGCCCCAACACTGCGCACACCGGTGCCGGAGCAGCCGGGCAGTCGCCCGGCCGACGTGCACGCGCCCCGATCAACGACATCAACAAGGGAGGCGGCTGCAAGCTCAGGCCGGGCGGCGGACGCGGAGGCCGAGGCGGGCGGGCCGCGCGCTGACCTCCGCCATGTTGGCCGCGCACCCAGCCCGCAACAAAGGCGGCACGCGGGCGCCGCCCGGCCCGCGACCCCAAGACGGCGCTGGGAGCAGGGCGGAGTAGGCGGGGGCGGGCGCGGCAAGACAAAGGCGCCCGGCAGGGCCCTGCAGGACATCCTGGCAGGCCGGCTACCGCTATGGTGGGCCCAGCCCTCCTCCCGGGCCCGCCGGCTCCTCCCTCCGGCCGGGCCCCGCTTACCTGTGGGCGGAGAGCGCGCTTCGGACCCCGGATCCGCTCACACGCGCTCTGTCGCCGGGCACCGCCGCCGCGGGCCGCGCCGCCGCCTCTGCCCACGCCGAGACGCCGGACTCGCTGGGCTGCCGCCGCCGCCGCCGCAGCCACTGCCGCTCGAGAGTGCGCCCCGCCACGGCCGCCCGGCTCCCCCAAGCCGCCGCCGCCGCCGCCGCCGTTTCGCGCGTTCTCGAGCCCGCCGCGCGCGCCCGCTAAATACCACACACTGCGGCGGCCGCCATCAGGAGGCGCGGCCGCGCGCGCCGGAGCCTGAGGGGAGGAGCTCCAGAGGGCGGGCCCTTTCCTGGGCGGGGCTCCCGAGGGCGCGCACGCGCACGCGGGGCCGGGGCCCAGGTGGCGCCGGTTGCCCCGGCCGGTGGCTCGATGTAGTTGTTTCCCCGCCCGCCGGGCTTTGTTCCCTGCTGCCGCCAGTACTAAGAGTTGTCTCGCGCCCACGGGAGGCCGCCCTCTACTGTGGGCCGACCTTCTCTGCTGCCTGGGCCGGGTTTGCACAGCTGCTCCTCCTAACTCCGCAAACTCCTGCAGAAAACCGGCTGCTCGGCCTGCATTCGGCCCAGACAGGGTGAGGAGCGGCCGGCCCGCGGGATGCGACACCGCTCGCAGAGCGGGTCTCAAGGCCTCCGCCGCGAGGTCAGTACCGCTGGAGCCTAGCCCTCAATGCGGCGCCCTCTTGTTCGAGGCCTGGGCGGCAGTGCCAGGGCCATACTCTCCAAAATCCTGCTGTGTTTCCGTGCGAGACATACGCGAGCGACATTCCTTGTGACACTTAAAAGGTGGTTTCTTATGTGGGATTTTAGGGAGCCGTCGTCTCCTCCCCTTCGTTCCCAGCCTCCCCACCATCCGCAGACCTCCCTGCGGGAGTAGCTGAGCAATTTTATTGTGAAGCTTCTGAGAACCCTCTTCTGCTCTCAAGCTGTAGGACAGGCATAGAATCTAAGTTACCCAAGGCAAGCTGCCAAGTTTAGCTTCCCTCAGCACATTGTTAGTTTGTGCCTTTGTGGATAATTTTACATCTGTTGGCAACCTAATACTTTTGCTTGTGGCTCCTGTCTCCTTGTGGGACCATTAGTACATCCAAACTGTGGGGGGTTTTGTTGTTTTTGTTTTTTAATACCGGGGATTGAACTCAGGACTTTGAACTTGGCCAGGTAGGCGCTTATGCCACTGAGCTATCTCCCCAGCCCTGAACTGTGTTTTATGAGGTTGGGAATATTTAAAAAAAAAAAATACATGTTGCTAGCCGCAAGCACCATATATTGGTCCCCAAAGCCCAAAAGTCAGGTGAAGAATTTATTTGGGGTATATAGGTCCAGACAGTTACTGATGGTATTGTCCTCCATTTCTCCAACAAATATTTGCAGAGGGATACTGAGATTTTCTGACACACTGTACTTGATCACTGAGCTTACCAAGAGAGAAGCTCATTCATTCACTCTCTCAACTGTGGCAGCCACCCTGCTGCATTCGCAGTCTAGTGTGTTTAGTCAAGTGGATACAAATACTGGCCAGTCTCATAAATATGTCTCTACAACTGAAAAATGGCAGGAAAAGGGGAAAGGTGCTGAGTGCCAAGAGAGTATAAATAAATGGGTTGAGGAATAGGATGGGGAACTACGTGAGCCCTGGAGAACTACAGGAATTAACTGAGTTGAGAGAAGTGAGAAGTGGAAAACCAAAAAAGGGCAAAAAGCAATTCAGAGGAAAGAAGCTCTGTGTGACTACTAGCCTGCCCAATGTGGGGAGCTAACACCCTCACAAGGGGGTTTCACAGAGGTAGGGTTTCAGGTTCTAGGCCCTCGGGCCCAGAGAGGGCTGGGATTTGCAGACCAAGTCCCCTACTTTCCTAATGGACAGTCCTCCATGAGGAAGAAGGATTCCCACAGGATGGGTCTTGACTAAGGTGTGTCAGAGTGAATGGGGCTGCAGAGGACAGACACAGATGAGTAGCAGGCTGGAGAGGACACTTCTGTCAGAACAAGAAATGAGTGAACAGGAAAGAGGCCAAAGAAGGAGCGGTGAATCTTGGACATGATCAGGGTGGGTCAAGTGGGACTCTGGCAGATTGATGTGACATTTCACAGCAGGTACTGTACCTTATAGACTTGCATGATACTTTGTTGTCTTCAGAAGCATTCCCATCTGTGCTAGGAGATATCACTGCTTCCCCTAAGGTCACACACAGGCTAAGTGGCAGTGTGGAGATTCAAACCCAAGCCACTTCATTGCTCTGATCTAAGAGTTGTAGCAGGGGATTGACAGGAACCTGGCAAGAGGCAAGATAAATTGTAGTTTGAGAAGTATTGTGTTAAGCATGAAGCACTTAAGGAACCTGCAGAAAACAGCTGGGATGAGAGACCCAGCATTTAGGAAGCCAATCTGAATGCCTCAGGGGACCAGCCCTGGGCTCCCCACAGCAGATATACAAGCCTCACAGAGAGAGTAAGCATATGCCTGCCAGGTGAGCTGATACTTGCCTGGTTGAAAACCAGGTATCTTTCTATGCAAGGAAACATTGCCTGACAGCCTGCAGCTCCAAAGAAAGCAGCTTGTGTACAGGGTACACTTAAGTATCCAATTGCCTCCCTATAGTCAGTCAGAGACATTATCAGATATTATGTTGTTGAGTGAAGGAAGAGACAAAGGTGGAAGGGGCAGAATCTGTTTGTGGCAAAGCAGGGTGTTTAGAATTTCAACTGCCTCACTGGCAAGTTCCCCACAGTCTTTGTTGCTCTGTTTTTGGACAGACCAAAAGGTTCTGGTGGGCAGCATATGCTCTACCTCTAACAGAGGTTCATCTTCGACTGGATACTTTGAGGTTTCTCCATTTCAGTTTCGGCAAAATTGGATATAAAATGAACCATGGGACTTTTTTTTTTTTAATAATGAAACATCTCAACAAGCCAAGAGCCAGTGATGCAGGTCATTAGTAGAGCCCTCACTCTTACATTATCCCTGGAAGGAGGAACTTCTGCCTCTGGAATTCTTGTACTTGCTCTTCTTGGTTCACTTCTTGCCTTCTCTCCTCTAGAAAAGCCAAAATTACTTCCTTCATTGGATTAGTCTCATTGCATCAAAGCTTAATGAGATTTAGCAGAGAGCTCAATCTAATTGAGTTCATTCTGGCTGGTAGGTATCGGTGGGGCAGGAACATCCAGTCAGCAGTTTCTCTGCTCCAACAGACCCCTCTGCTGGGGGTCCACCCCCCCACCCCAAGTTAGGCTGGCAATCTTACCCCAGAGCTACAGGCCCAGCCTTAGTAGAATAGCATTTTGAGGGGGAGACAGGTCTCCTATGTAATCCCATGAGAACTCACCATGAAGCTCAGCCCTAAAAGATACAAATGAGATACCAACTCGTCTGCATCCTCTCAAAAACAACTCTTCTTTCTATGTTGCCTAGTGAGGTTTTATTAGATAAAGTAGGCACATGTAGTAAATAATTAATTTGTTAGTCCATGATTTTTAACAATTGAACCACACTTTCAAATTAGATAACAGTGTCTTTCATGTGAGGATTCCCTAGAAAGACACAAATACACAAACACTGCTTCTTTCCCCCATCTTATATGGCTATGTTTATACTGATCCATAATTAGGAGTGTTAGATGCACCTGTCTAGTCAGCTTTTAGTGCTCCAGAAAACTTCAGTTAAAACCCATATGTTTATCAGGCACGATGGGAAGAACATATACTTTGTAATGGCTCTATGGGCTCACAATATAGCTATAGTATGGGTAGGTGTGGTGGTGCACCCCTGTTATCCCAACACTCAGGAGTCTGAGACAGGAGGATTGTTGCAAGTTCAAGACCATCCTGGGCTTCAAGGCTATCCTTAACTGCACAGTGAGACCCTGCCTCAGACAAAAGAAAAAAGAAAAGAAAGGAAAATGGATTTAGCCAGACGTGGTGGCACATGCCTGGAATCCCAACACTGGGAATCTGGGGCAGAGGATCTCAAGGGCAAGTCTGTGCTAGGGCAATTTGGTAACTAGTGATTGCCTGTCTGAAATTTCAAAAACAAAAACCATGATGTGGTGGTGCTTGACTATAATTTGGGCGATCCCAGAATTCAGGAGGCTGAGGCAGAAAGATCATGGACAGTTTGAGGACAGTGTGGGCTATATAGCAAATCTTGCCTCAAAAAAGGAGAAAGGAGGAGGAAAAATAATTTCAAATTTATATATGTAAACATCCCAAATAAAACTGAAAAGTCTACAACTTTCCTTTGGCACATTACAACATACCTTTCCAAATATTTCCCAAAAACTCAAGTCTAGCCCTCTTCCTCCATTCTAAAAACACAGATGTGCCCTACTTAACTTCCTATCCTCTTGCTGCTTTACTCTGTAGCTTTCTGTGTGGGTCTTTGCAGTCCCCAGTGTTTTGGAAAGCCCAGCTCTCCAGTTTCTCCTCCATCAAACTTCTACTAGTTCACAGACCCACTTGACAAACAAAGACAGATTGTTCCCTAAGGTCAAAGCAAGTTGTCTTATACAGTAAAAAGACTAAAAAGCACCTCCCTGCAACACCAGCAGCACTGGGCCTGTTCTGACTTCCCAGCATCTCACTGTCAGTGTATTTGTTTCTCAACAGAACATTTCACGATGCCAAGTACTTATCACCAAAGGGCTAAGTTTGTTTCCAGGCACTCATAGATGTCTGTGCTCTATGAACAATTGCTGTCCCCTTCTATGTAAGCCCATGGACAACCATGTAGCATGCTGCTCAGGTGGATGGCTCTGGAGACACCACACTTCCTCCAAAGTTTAGCTCTGCTGTGAGATGAGACCTTCTTGGCAGGAAACAGAGGTGCACATGCCCAAAGAGATGTCTTTCAGCTTTGCAAAGGAAAGCAGATCTGTAGCATGTCAGATGTCTCAGCAGAGTGAAAACAGTGTTTCCTTTCTTTTTCCTTTTTCCTTCTTTTTTTTTTTTTTTTTTTTTTTTGTCTGAGAGACAGGGTCTTGCTATGAGTTTAGGCTGGCTTTGAACTCACTTCGTAGCCCAAGCTAGTCTCAAACTTGCAACATCCTTCTGCCTCAGCCTTCCAAGTGCTGGACTTATAGGCATGCACCACCATGCCCAGAGACAGTGCCTTATCAGTTGCCAGTCATTGGCTGTCTAGGGTTGGCAAATGGATAAACAAATCCTCTCAAACACGATGAAGAAATAGGACATAAATGCAAACATCCACCAATGAAACTGGAAAGCTCTGCACCCAGAGGACCTAATGGTCAAGTCAAACATCAACTCCCAGCTGCAACATTCCCTTAATATTACTGTGTTTTTTCTAGAAACAGGTCACATGCTAGTCACTGCATTTTGCAAGAAGTTAGAAAATGATTTAGGGATTTTTTGTAAAATTAGAGAGTGAACCCAGAACTTCACACTGAACTACTAACTTAGCCCTTTTCATTTTTATTTTTATTTATTTATTTAAGATGGGGTCTCACCAAGTTGCCTAGGCTGGGCTTGAATTTGTGATCCTCATGCTTCAGTCCCCAGAGTGCTGTTTTACCTGCATGGACCACCATGCCCTGGCTTCATTTAGGTTTTTACAGAGCTACTGATAACACTTATTCTCCAAATGTTAATCTGGAGTCAACTGGAATGCAGATAGTGTCATCTGGATATTTTTTTTTTTGAAGGGTTTAAGGGTATTCAGGGTCTCACTACTAGATTGGACTTGTAGAGATCTACCTGTTTACAGCCTCACAAGAGCTGGGATTACAGGTGTGTGCCACTACACCCTGTCTCAATTGCCATCTCCCCTGGCCCCTGCACCTGCTTGCAGGCACTTTAATCCGCTGAACTATTTGGCCAGCCCTGAATCTTTTAACTTTTGAAAAACCACAGCCAGGCATGATGGCCCAAGCTGGGTGTGGTGGAGCAAACCTGTAATCCCAGCACTCAGGAGACTAAAGCAGGAGTATTGTCAAAAGTTAGAGGCCAGCCTGGGCTACGTAATTAGTTTGCTATACAGTAAGACCCTGTCTAAATCCTGCTGCTCAAAAATGAAAACCAAGCTTTTGTGGACTCCTGCTCAGTGTCATCATGTACCTAAGCCTCCTGAAGGCCAGGGATGTCTGATTCACCATTTCATTTCATCTAAATCCAGTGCAGGGCTGACTCATAGAGAAAGCCCAAAAGTTTTGTTGAACAAGCCCAGGTGTGATGGTGCATGTCTGTAATCTCAGCCTTTTAGAGACTAAGGCAAGAGGATTGTCCTAAATTCAGTGCCAGCCTACAAAATGAAACCCTGTCTCAAAAAAAAAAAGCCAAAACCCAAACAAAACAATGTATTAACTACCTAATATAGCATTTATACTGTATTAGGATTTTTTTAAATTTATTTTTACACCTTTTTTTTTTTTTTTTTTTT
>PVKA01014032.1:0-41284 GCA_004027165.1 Ctenomys sociabilis | reverse complement strand
TTTTACACCATTTTGAGATGGTCTCTCTATGCAATTCAGGCTGGCCTTGAATTCACTTTATGGCCCAAGATGGTCTTAAACTTACAGTGATCCTCCTGCCTCAGCCTCTCAAGTGCTGGGATGATAGGAGCATGCCACCATTTGTGGCTTATATGAGGAATATTAAGTAATCTAGAAATGACTAAAATATATGGAAGTTCAATAAATTTCTTTATGATAAAAAAAAATTAAAAAATGAAATATATGGAAGGAGACAGAAGTAGTGGCACACACCTGTAATCTCAGCACTTGGTAAACTGAGGCAAGAGGCTCATTGAGATTTTAAGGCCAGGCTGGGCTACATAGTGACACCTTATCTCAAGAAACAAAACAATTTTCAAAACTCATGTATGTATGAGCTATACTAGAGCACTTACCTAACATGCCCCAGACCCTGGGTTTTTAACCTCAACACTATCTAAAGATAAATAAATCTAATAAAAATACACAGGCTATGGCTGGTGAGATAGCTCAGCCAACTAAGTGCCTGCTTAGGCAAGGGCAGGGCTTGGGATTCAATCTCTGGCACACCTGCCACACTGGTGCTGCCCACAGGAGTGCTGAGCTGGTCACCAAGACCAACAAGCATGGCCTGTAATCCCAGTGCTGGGGAGACTGAAAACAGTAGGATAACTACGAGTTCCAGCTGCATAGTGAGACCCTGTACCAAAGATATTAAAAGAAAGAAGGACTGGCCAAATAGCTCAGGGGACTAAAGTGCTTGCTTAGGCAGAGCTCAATGGCTAGGGTTTAATCCCCCCTTCTACCCCACCCCCCCACTTTCCATGCCGGCCCCACCCCCAGGGCACACTTAGCCTGTGATGGAGATTGGGCGTAATGGAACATGCCTGTAATCCCAGCACTTGGGAGGCTGAAAACACAAGAATCACTACAAGTCTGATCTATGTAGTGAGACCCTATACCCCATACCCTGAAACAGTCTCTGAGTGCAGGAGTACAGATGGACAGCTGTACATTGTGTTACTCTTATAATTAAAAATAGTGAGAGGGCCAGGGAGATGGCTCAGTGGAATAAGCACTTCCCTGGCAAGCACAAGGGCTTGAGTTCAATCCCTGGTTCTGCAAACAAAGAAAATTGTGAGAACATAGGGCTGGCCAAATAACTTAGCAGTTTGAAGCACCTGCTTAGGCAGACCCAGTGGCAGGCCAAAGTTTGATTCCCAGGGACGTGCAGTGCTGGCCCTGCCTCCGGGGTGCCCTGAGACAGTGATTGAGACTGGGCATGGTGGCGCACGCCTGTAATCCCAGGTCTGGTGCAGTGTGTGGAGCTGAGGTTCAAACCACAGTCCCCTGCACCTGACTTAAGTTTGCCCAAGCAGGTGTTTTAAACAACTGAGCTAACCAGGAAGCCCCATCCCAGCTCTTTGGGAGGCTGAACACAGGAGAATCACTATGAGTCCGATCTATGTAGTGAGACCCTGTAGACCCTTACTAAAATACAAAAAAAATAATTTTTAAAAAAGAGCAAGGATAGTACAAAATTTTAAGGACCAAATCTGAATGATCTTATGCAGCTCAGACATCACTGTGCTTAGGCTTGAGTACTTAATGACCCCAGACATATAGTGTTTAATCTTTCTGCCTCAGTTTCCTGTCCCATAATAACAGATTTCTCTGCCAGAGTGATCATGAACATGAAAGGCATTAATTCCTATAAAACATTCCCAACAGGGCGTGCTTGAGTAGGCAGAAAAAAGCAGATGACTGGAAGATGAGGACTGTATTAGACAGACTAGCTATCCCCACGCCTACACCCAAACCCCAGAACCTATGGTTCTTACCCAGTGGAAGGGTCCCCGCAAATATGACTGGAAAACAGGTTCTTGCAACAAAAGGAACAGCCCTGATCTGGTGACCCAGAGCAAGAGTCTTTTCTTGGGAGCAGGGAAAGAGAGTCAATGAGACAGACATGACAATAAATGCCAAGGCCAGAGTTCCAGGAAGGGGCCCTGTCAAGGGGTGAAGGCAGCCTCTGTGAAGCTGACAAAGCAAGGGAACAGACTCCTTCCCAGAGCCATTAGGAGGACAGAGACTGCTGACCTGGCTGTAGCCCAGCAAGACTAATTTCAAACTTCTGCGTCCAGAAGTATAAGATTTGTGTTATAATCCACTTGATTGGGGTAGGGCATCCTCTGTTGAAGCAGCAACAGTATCTGATGCTCTTTCAAATACTTGAGATCTGGAATCAAAGCAAAGGATTCCTGGGCCAATCTGTCTGCAAAGTGGAGGCATAAGACATCTGCCACAGTTAGTTTTTTTGAAATAGCAGAGGCTAGCCAAGCCCGGTGAGCTCAATGTTTACCTGCATACATCTCAGCCTTCTGGCCCTTGATTCCATGGGAAGAAGCCCTATCCTACCTGCTGAAACAGTCCCTATATATTTAAGCCCCCAGATTTGGGGGCCTGTCCTTTTAGTAGTCAGTAAGAAATATCTTTTGCCCATTCATTTCTTACCCAAAAGAAACATTAATGAACCCAACTGACTTTCCAGTAATGTGTCTAGGGATTAATAAATACATTTCTTTCTCTTAATAAAAATGTAGCCTTCAATGATAGCCTGAAAATAGTACTCTGGCTTACAACGTTATAGCTTTAATGAGCCAAGAATTCTTCTTTTTCCCCTTATTACATAGGACAATAATTCTTAACAGCTTAAATTTTCAAAGCACTTCATAAGCATGTAATTAATCCTCTCCACTGTCAGGGAGAAGGAAGCTGATATTCATAGTATCTCATCCTGACATCCTTTAATTTGGCAGGACTTCCTCTGGCTTTGAAAAGCAGTGTCTGTCTCACGAAGGTTATTTGGGCCACGTTGCTTAATAGTCATCCTTACCTAATGCAGCCTGGTAACCGGAGCAGTTTAAATTGCCATCTCATCTGGTGAGATGGCCGAGGAGCTGTTTTGAGCCTGGAAGAGAAATGGCAGCGCCTCCCCAGGGCAGTGACAAAGCCCATCTGTCCTGAACGGGTGAGATGGGCTTGTGATGGGGCCCACTGCCAAGTGCATCGTGCCCATGGCCCCGGAACTGGGGCACGATGAGTATCAAGGCTGTTCCCAGTGCCGTCTCCAGAGGCCAGGACATCAGCAGCAGGGGCCTGTGTCCTCGTGGGAAGCCCTGCTTACCTCTCACTTTAGCTTGTTTCCTGCAGACTGTGCCCAAGATAAGTACCCCAGACACTGGGCCAGGCCTCCTCCAGGTGTGCCACCTCCCTCCACACCACTCCGCTCCTGCAGGCTCCCCTAACCATCATCTTCCTACCCTATATGTTGCCACACAGTGGCCAGAACCACATCCAGTCCTGTGTCCAGTTCCAAGAAACAATTCTGCATGCTTGTCGGGTGTCATGGGGTCCCAAGGGAGGTAAGGGCTTGGGTCACAAGAAACTTTACATTAAGTAGGGCACATGGCCAAATGTTACAATGCAGAGACAGTAACAGAGGTGCCAATCAGCTGTTCCGGAGAGATCTAGGATAGTTTTTGAGGTTTTTTGTTGTTGTTGTTTGTTTTTTCTTTTCTTTCTTTCTTTTTTTTTTTTTTTGAGACAGGGTCTCACTATACAGTTCAAGCTGACCTTGAAGGGAGCCCAGGATGGCCTCAAATTCAAAGCAATCCTCCTGTGTCTACCTTCTGAGTGCTGGGATTACAGGTGTGTACCTCCACACCCAGCTATTGGGGTTTTTTGTTTTGTTCTGTTTTTTAACTTGTGTTGATCATCAAACACAAGTTAAAAAGTGAGGTAAGCACCCTACCACTGAGTTACATCTCCAATCCATGGAGAGTTTTTACCAAGGTGGTAGTTAATGAGACCCTGTCAGAAAATTATTTTCTTTTTTTCCTTGAGGCGTTGCCCCCACTTCTCAGCCTTCCCATTGAGCTATATCCCCAGACCAATTTTGCTGTTTAGTTTTGAGACAGGGTTTCATAAAGTCACTAAATTGCCAAGGCTGGGATCAAACTTGCAATCCTTCTGCCTCAGCGTCTCAGGATGCTGGGATCACCGGTGTGTACCACCATGCATGGCTTGCAAATGTGCCTGCAGTGAGCACAGTGGGATGTTCCAGACCAAGCAATGCCCTGGGGTGCATGTAGACTGTGAGAAGAAACAGAAGCACAGTTCACTTGGGTCCTGCAGGAAGGGAAACTGCATAGATAAGCCAGGCGTGATCGTAGAAGCCCATGGCAAGAAGCATTTATTGCTGTGTTGCCCTATTTGAGTCACTTTTGCATCCCTGCAGAATATTCCACAAGCCCATGACTCATCTGCATTCTTTTTTAGTTTGTTGGGGGGAGGGCAGGGACAGCACAAAACTAGGGATTAAGCCCAGGGCCTTTGCACCAAGCTATATTCCTACCCCATTTATTTATTTACTTATTTATGTTTGTATTTTTCAGATAAACTCTGGCTAAATCTGCAGGCATGGTAATGCATGCTTGTAATCCTAGCACTCTGGAGGCTGATGTAAGAGGATCATTGTAAGTTCCAGGCCAGCCTGAGCTATATATAGTGAGACCCTGTATCAGGAAAAAAAAAAAAAAAAAAAAAAAGCCCCATAGATCAAATCTAGCTGCCATCTATTTCTGGGTAGCTTATCAGCCAAGAGGAGTAATTTTTATATTTTTAAATGGTAAAATCATAACAAGAATATTTCACAGTGCACAAAAATTACACAAAATTAACATTTTAGTGTCCATTAGTAGTTTTATTGGGACATAGCCCTGCTCATCATTTATAGTTTATCTATGACTGCTTTAGCTCCAACAGCAGAGTTGATTCCTTGTGCCATAGACCATGTGGCTCACCTCAGCTAAAGTATTTATGGCTGGTCCTTTATAGAACGTTTCCCAAGCCAGGTGTGGTGGTACATACCTATAGTCCCAGGAATCTGGGAGGCTGAGGTAGGAGAGTCACAAGTTTGAGCCCAGTTTGGGTAATTTAGTGATTTTAGCAAATTATGATAAAATATCTCAAATTAGGGCTAGGGATATATTTCAGTGGCATAGCATCTGCCTGGCAAGCATAAGGTCATGAGTTTGATTCCCTGTAAAAAATAAAAATTCCCAAAATTAACATTTTTAGCTTCTCTTTTTGAGACAGGAGCTTGTTTAATTCAGGCTGGCCTTCAATTTGCTTATGTAGCCCAGGCAATCCTCCTGCCTTGCCTCCTGAGTTGCTGGGATTTCAGGTGTACGCCACCACACCCAGCTCAAAATTAAATTTTTTTTAAAAAAATCCAGGGGATGCAGCTCAGTATAAAAACTTTAGGTTCATTTTATCTTAATTTGCTAAAATCACTAAGTCACCCAAACTGGGCTCAAACTTGTGACTCTCCTACCTCAGCCTCCCAGATTATTGGGACTATAGGTATGTACCACCACAACTGGCTTGGGAAACTTTCTATAAAGGACCAGCCAGTAAATACTTTAGCTGAGGTGAGCCACATTCATTTCCCAGTATGCAAGGGCAGAGATATGGGTTGGGATATGGGTATTTCTGTTTACAGAGAAAATAGGAGAGGCGAGATCTAGAGAGGAGGGTAAGACAAGAGGCCCAGGAGAAGCAGGAGGTAGTGGCAAAGGGAGGAGCCTTTGCCTTTGCAAGGCTGGTTTTGATCAATGGGCTAGTTAAAAAATTCATCCACAGATTCTTTGGAATGCCTCCTTTCAAACGGGGGTGGGGTGGGGCTTAGTTCTCCAGTTCTTGAGAGAGATTCAGCCCTACTGATTCATTTCTAACAAAATAAGCCAAAAGCCATGATATGGTGTTTTGGGAGTGGGATCAAAAGTGGGCCACAAAAATTTGGCTTCCTCCTTAAACCCTCTTTCTGGGGCCCCTTGCTGTAGAGACACAGGTACCTCATCACCTAAAGTTACCCTTGGAGGAGTCCATGTGCTAAGCCATCAAGGCCTCTTACCCACAGTCAGCAAAGAATGGAGACCGACCATCCACAGCCTCGTGCACGGCCCCCTTCAGTCTTCACACATGTTGGGCTCTTGGATGACCACAGCCCTGGCCAGCGGCCAGCCCCAGCCCTCCTAGCTGAGTTCATTCCACAGAAATGGACTCAGAGAGGTGGGGGGCATGGGATGCCAGTGTGCCTAGCCTGGGGTGCCAGTGTGCTAGCATGTGTTAAATATTTAAAAAGTAAAACCAGGTATGGTAGAACACACCCAAAATCCAGTGCTTAGTTGGCTGAAGCAAGAGGATCTCCACAAGTCTGAGACCATCCTGGGCTACACAGTGAGTTGAATGCCAGCCTGAACTAGATAGCAAGAGCCTGTCTCAATCTTCCTCCCAAAAAGGTACAGTTAATATTAAATAAATATGTCCTATTTCCCTACCTGTAAAAGAAAATGTGTCTTGTTCTACCTAGCAAGTGGCTTCACAAAGTCCCAGAAGACTAGGTTTGAATCTAAATCCAGAGGTCCCAAGATTCTCCTTAGGAACATGGTGGCCAAAGAGAGTAGCCTGGCCCTTCACTCCTCCTCCCTCCTTTCCCCTCTCCTGCGCTTACTCCAGGCTCTGTCAGGGCCTCACGGGCACGCACAACAGATGGCCATCCTGAAGGATAGCTTCCTAGGAGCTGCACTACCAAGTAGGGAGGTAGGAGCTGTGCTGTCCAAATGGAACCAGTAGCCATTGGGCACTATCAAGTTTTAATTAATTAAACTGAAGTTGGTGGTGGGGGTACATATCTATAATCCCACTACTCTGGAGGCTAAGGCAGGAGGATTGTTCTAAATTGAAGGCTAGCCTGGGCTACATAGCAAGATCCTATCTCAAACAAAGAAAATAAATAAATAAAAAATTAAACTGGCAAAGGTGACTGGCTACATTCAGGAAGAAAGGCTGGAAGGCAGCTGGTGGAGGGTGAAAGGACTGAGCTCCGCAGCTTCGGAGTCCATGTAAGGATGCACTTTGGGAAACCCAGGTACCTAAAGGAAAAAGCAAGTAAATATTGCCCCCTCTGCTTCCTGGTGGGGATCCAGCATTAAAGCATTTGTCTGGGAGCCGGGGAGATAGCTCAGTAGAACAAGTGCTTGCCTGGCAAGTGCAAGGGCCTGAATTCAACCCCTGGTTCCACACACACACACACAAAAAAGCAGTTGTCAGACTGAGGACACAGCTTAGCAGACTAAACACCTGCTTAGGCAAGTGCAAGATCTGGGGTTTGATCTCCGGCACCACATGCTGTGCCGGCCCCACCCCTGGATGCGCTGAGCTGGCCACCGAGACTGGGCATGGTGGCGCATGCCTGTAATCCTAGCACTGGAGAGGCTGAAAACAGGAGGATTACTACAAGTCTGAATTGCATAGTGAAACCCTGTACCAAATACATTAAAAAAAAAAAAATCTGTGGCCCTGCTGAGGAGCTCACTCAACCCCCAACACTAGGTTTCTGGGTACATGGAGGAGAATCTCAGGGAGCCTCCTCAGCTCTGGTGTTGGGACCAGGGCACAAGGCCCACGGGACAGGACATGGATGGGCAGGGAACTGGAGAGTAGCTCAGTCCAGCCAAGTGCCTTGTTTCTTTTTCTTTGTCTTTTTGAGACAGGGTCTTGCTATGCAGTTCAGGATGGCCTTGAGCTCACTTTGTAGCCCAGGCAGGTCTCAAATTCTAAACAATCCTCTGCCTCAGCCTCTAAAATGCTACAAGATTACAGGCATGCTCCACCACACCTGGCTAAATGCCTTTTTTCTGAGTTTCTACTTGCAAGTTGTCATGGATTAGGGTTTTGTAAAGGAGAGCAATATAATGCAGGACACATATTTTATAAGATTATTTTATAATGAATTACCCAAAGAATCATGTGCCAAGGGTGCAGGAGATCTGTGCACACATCAAAGACCAAAGAATCTAGCTAAGGGCCTGGATCCCACAGTGATGTCCTGCGTGATTCAATTCAAGACCTAGAGCCCATAACAATGCCTCTCAGCAGTCCACTGGAAGCCTAGGGCCCATAACAGTGTCTCATCCGGGCCTGTTTCATGGATCGGATCTGCACTGGGAAGGCCCAAAGATCAGTGGCAGAAGCTACAAAGTCTGTGGCAGTGAGGATGGAAGATCTGTGCTAGCAGGTTGAGGAATCTGAACTGGAGCCAGGAAGTAACTCTCAAAGTAAGGGCCGGAGTGCCCCTGATACCACAGCCATCCTCAACAACAACAAGATCCCAAGCTCCTCCAAGGATGAAGAAGGAAAGCCAATGCGACAAGCCTCCCTGGCAGGCTGAGCTATGCAACATCTTCCCCTCCAGAGCCAGTTAGTGATGTTCAAGGTGAGGCCCAGAGCTCCCCCAAAGTGAACCATAGCCATCCTCAGCAACTACAAGGTCCTGAGCTCCTCCTCCAGTGGGAACAGCTGAGTACATCAGGAAAGCCAGCATGACAAGGTCTTCCATCAGAATAGCTCAAGAGAACCAGCAGCTTCCATCAGCTCCAACAGCTTCTCCAAATAGCTTCCCTAACAGCCTCCCAACAGCTTCTCCAGTTCTGCCTCCCATGCTGCTGGCAGCAATCCTCAGGCGGGCTTCCCACGCCCAGCACCATGCTAGCTCAGGTCAGCTGGGTGTTACAAATTGACCACTAGTTGGCAATCCACCTTACAAGCCAAAGCTACTGGCTGAGAAGCTCCTCCTGCTCTGACTGTGGGTACAGGCACATCCTTCCTGAGAGCTGGGCGATGGCACACATGGGCCAACCTCTTTGTGTTAGCTTCCATGACCCATACTTCCGAGGGGACAGTGTTGTCACGCATCCCATAATGAAGGGACTGACATCTGACTTGCAGCACACGGACAGCCTTCACAGGGAGGGATCTACATTCAAGTTCATTTCTTTCTGCCCTTCTAACTTCCTGCTTCTTCTTTCCTACTTTCTGTCCTTGATCCTGACAAACCTGCTAAAAAGGCTCACTGAAGCCATAATGCCTTGCTAAGGCCTTCAGAGTCTGTTTTGTATTTCTGTCTCTTTCCATCTTGGACTTGTGCCCAGCGTCACACCATCTCTTGACAGTGAGCACGACTGGAGCCTTTCCCTCAGGCCAGGTGCTGTGCTGGCCTAGACCCTGGGACCTCCTGACAAGCCTGTGGTGTGGGCCCATTGTCAGCCCCAACCTCCAGACCAGAGGGGTTATTTAAATGGGAAGAGCTGCATGAGCAGGTGGAAATGGGAACCAGCAGGTCAAAGTGCACACTGGTTAACAAAACAAAGCAGGGTTCCCCCTCCCCCCTCACAGGGGGGGCAGGCTTTGCTGGTCCTGGAATCTGGGCAGGCTCAGCTCCAGAAGCTGAGAATTTGATGCTAATTCACATCTTTCTGTTTCACAATGTTTTCAGAAAGTCCTCTAGGCCAGTGTAGGCAACACCATCTACTTGCAGATGGAGGCCACAGCATTCTTTCTTTTCAGGAAGACTCACTAGAAAATTAAGTCTCTAGGTGGGCATGGTGGCATGCCCTTGTAATCCTAAGACTCAGGAGGCAGAGGCAAGAAGACTTCCTTGAGTGGGCCAATGTGGGCTATGTAATGAGTTCAAGCCCAGCCTGACATACATAGTGAAACTTTGTCTCAAGAAAAAAAAAAAAAAGCAAACCAAGTTTTTAACCCCCTGTGGGTGAATGTTCCATACCTGTATGAATGGAACCAAGAACAAGGTGCTCCTTAGAGAAGGGGTGTTGCCATTTTTATCATATCCCCCAGAACCCAGTTTTAACCCCCTCAGTGATTCTCATCCACTAGAACGGAGTCAACACTTCTGCCCTGGGAGATCTGGCCTTGCTTGCCTCATACCTTGATTTCCGTGTATGTGGCCAAATAATTTTGCCTTTGCCTTATTTGTTACCTCTTCACAGAGGCCTTTAGTTTATTTACTAATTTATTTTCTGACTAACCAAGCAGTATTCAACAAATATTTATTTAAACTTGCTACCATTTGTTGTTCCTGATCTTGGTGATTAACCCAAATATCCGCTTTGGGGAAATGGCTGTCCAAGGGGCTCTGTCTGCCTTCACTCTGGATTATTTTACAGTGGAGACGGAGCTCTCCAGAGCAGAAGCAGCCCTTGCACAGCCCCAGAGCAGCTCTGACTCTGTACTACAGAGATGGGGACTTACTGCCTGGTATAAAACATTTAGGATCTCAAAGCTCAGACTTCCCCTTCTGTCATGGAACCCACTGCAAGCACCTGTACCGCCTGGACCTTGTCACAACTCAGCTGGGAACTCGGGCTTGAGGACATGCTGAGTCTGCTCCTGGATAGTGAAAGCTTCTGTTTCTGACCCAGGGTCTCGTGTCTTCCACCAGTATCCACAAAACCTGCAAATAAACAGTGAGCTCATAAGAAGGTTAGATGCCAAGCCTTTCCATGGCTAGGTTTGCTCAGTACTGCTCCTGGCTTCCAGGGATGACAGAAGTAAGGTGATCTGCACACTGTGCTATTTCTGGAGCATAAAGCTGCCAGAGAGTTTGCTTAGAAGGTGTCATAGCACAGTACAGAGGCACAGACACATGTTTATAAACTTTGTAGACAGGATCTTGTGGCTTTCACACCATCCTCAGGGAAAGAGGAAGGCCAGGCACACTGGGAACCTGGCACTCTCTCTGTGAGCCTCTTGCCACCTGTAGCACTGGGGAGCACCTCAGGGTTCCCTTCCATAACCAGACAAAGTGACCCGGGGTGACAGAGATTTATATACCTACCCACATGTTTGTGTATTGTTGTGACCCTTTTATAATGTAGCATCATGTTTTCCTAATGAAAAGACTTTTTTGGTTTGAAACAGGGTTTTGCTATGTAGTGTAGGCTGGACTTCAACTCACTGTGTAGCTCAGATTGGCCTCAAACTTACAGCAGTCCTCCTGCCTCAGCCTCTCAAGTGCTGGGATTACAGGCTGGAGTGACCACACCTAGCTTCTAATAAAATGATTTTATTTATTTTGGGTTTTGTTTGTTTGCTTGCTTGTTTTTGAGATAGGGTCTTATTATTTAGTCCAGGCTGGCCATCAACTTATGTTTCCCAGGCTGGCCTTGCATGATCCTCCTGCCTCAGCTTCCCAAGTGCCAGGCTTATCAGCATATGCTACCATGCCTGGTTTATTTTGTTTTTTTTTTTTTTAAGACGGGTCGTGCTGTGTAGTTCAGTCTGTTCCTGAAATCACTGCATACCCCAGGCTGGCCTTGAACTTGTAGCAATCTTCCTGCCTAACGTCCTGATTCTGGGATTATAGGTATACACCACCATGGCCAGCATAAAAAGATTTTAAAACACTAAAAGTATAACTCATTATAGGGAAGCAATGAGTTCCAATATCAAATAAAAAAAGTCAAGGTCTGGTATACATTTCAATTTTTTTTTAATGTATTTAGTACAGGGTCTACAGGCTCTCACTACACAGATCAGACTCACAGTGATCCTCCTGTTTTCAGCCTCCCAAGCATTGGGATTATAGGAGCACACCACCAAGCTTAGTCTCAATCTCTGTGTCAGCACTCCCAAAGAAGCATGGCACACCAGGGTACATTTCAGATAATTTGGAAGTAGAAACAAGATGTCCCTGCCCTGAAGGAGAGGCAACTGGTGCACAGGCAACATGAATAAAAACACAGGTGGGTGTGGCTGGGCAGGGGTCCCACAGAAGGCAACTCAGGGAAGAGCAGCCTGGGGCAAGGACCCAGTTGGGAGCAGGGCGAAGAACATGTGGGACCTCTCTGTGAGCCTCTTGCCATCTGTAACACTGGAGAGCACCTCAGGGTTCCCTTCCATAACCAAAGTGACTTGGAGTGACAGATTTATATTCCTACCCGCACATTTATGTATCATTGTGACCTTTTTATAATCTAGCATCATGTTTTTCTAGACTAAAAAAATATGGGAGGCTGGGCGATTGGGGAGAGGGCAACCTGGACACAAGCTGGAGTCAGATTGGAACCAGGACACTGAGGGACACGGAGTCTGCCAGTAGAGGTGTCTGCTGAGGTGTGGGATGGAGGGGCCAACCAAGAAGTACCCGAGGACCAATGACAGCGCAGACTCAGGGGCTGGAGGTCATGGCAGAGGAGGGAAGGGCTATCACAGCAGAAGAGAGGGAAGGGCTGGAGGGCAGCAACCCCACCCAGGAGCCTCCCTCTGCTCTGTCGAGAGAGGAAGGATGACCAGCAGCCTCTCCCATCCTCTCCTCTCAGAACGCCCAATTAGCAAGGACACAGCTGTCTCTATTTTAGTGACTTCTGAAGTCACACTTCATTTTACTTTACTCAACATGTTTGAGTGATGCATATCTGAGATTCATGGAAATTCAAAATGCTAGAGCGGAGAAATTTTTGTGCTGAGGGAATCTTTATTTGATAACTATCTCTTAGAATTTGAATTTGGAGTCGTATAATTGGGCAACAATTGCTATAATCCTAGAAGAGTTATAACTAAGAGCCCTCTCTCCCTCCTTCCTTCTCCTTCTTTCAGTAGAAATTGGGACAGACAGCCCCAGCTGCCGACTGGGATTCTCAGAGCCTTGTCAAGGCCCAGCGGCTTGGCCTGTCTGCAGGTGGACTCACACCCAGGCCACCCATGGGGCCTGCGGAGGCAGCGCCGCCAGACTCCATGGGGTCCCTGCTCCACCAGCCACTCACCTAGGACAGACCCTGGTGAGCCAAGCAACACTCAGAAAGGCTTCCCTGTGCACAGCATGGCTCCACGGCTCCCCTCCACATTCCTGGTCCCTTGAGCCTCAGCAGGCATCCACGGAGTCATTAGAGATCAGGGAAGAGACATCTAGGAAGCGGGTGCCACCGGGTGAGCTAGGTCCTGCCCCTCCACCCAGAACCTAGGGACACCCCTGCCCTCGCTGCCCCTCCCCCAACGCATGCCCTTCACACGTGATGCCTGAGACTGGTGGCAGCCTCCCCAACGGAAATACCTTGAGGTCCTGGGGGCAGGGAGACAATTGCACAGTCTTTGCTTCAGCCAAGTTTTCCACCAAAAACGAATTGTTGCTTAGCAACCAAAGCAATTTGGCCCAGCTGAGAAAATCACCCATCCCCAAATAGTTTGCTAAGGCAGCCTCCGAGCCAGGCTTGTTGCGGGTCCTCAGAGCCCAGTGGAGGGGAGCAGGGGCCTATCTCTGGACAAGATTTCTACAAGAGTTGAATTAGAGAATCAATACCTCAAAAATACTTTTCTGGCTAACAGAATGAGCTGGTTAGAGAAGGAAAGTGGTAGGTATGAAGTCCTGAGAACTAGTTAACTGGCATTACTAGTTTCTTAATCCTACACATTTCTAACCACAAGAGCCCTCTACCAGCAGGAGTAGGTGACTCTGGGAGCACACCTGTCTTCAACCCTTTTGGCCCCTCAAGGGGCCACAGCTGTGGCCTCAGAGAGCAGCAGTCAGGATGAGACGTGGGAGCCACAGTGCTTCACCATGCACATCTTCTGCTCCTGGCTGGGGATCGAACCCAGGGAAAGCTGAGCCACATCCCTGCCCCCTTTGATTTGCTTATCTGACACAAAGACTCAGTAAATTGCTCTGGCTGTCCTTGAACTTGCAGTCTCTTGCCTCTGCCTTCAGAATTGCTGGGATTATAGTCATATGTTACCATGTTCAGTCCTGGATCCCTTTAACCCTCCATCTTCAAATGATATACCTCGATTTGTGAGTTCTGAACTTCACTGATTTAATTTTTAAAAACCCAAGCCAAGTGATTCATCAGGTTTAGATGGAACTAATCACTGCATTGGAAGGCATCAAGGAGGAAATGAAATCTTAATGCTTCTCCTTGCAACTGTGGAATGGGCCAGATGGGTGGCATTTGAGGAGGAAGTGAGGAGACAGAAGAGGAGCTGATCCTGCGAAGCAATGCAGATCATACCAGGGTACTAAGCTTGAAGGTTTTGCACAGGTGCCAGTGCAAACCCACAGGGGTGGCAGTACAGGAAACAGAAGGTGCCAAGCTTGGCAAGAAACTGGGGACAATCCTGCAGGTCACACTGGGGTTCTTTTACAGGTACTGGGGAGCTAACAGAGTTTCAGCAAATGGGAAACTAGCTTTGTGTTTGGCAAGAGCATTCTAGGTGCCAGGTCCCCTACTGGGTGGAGATGGCAAAGGTTGTCTCAGGAGATGGGACCGGTGCATACCCCGGTGCAGAGACAATGGTGAGGAGCTGAGATTCAAGGAAAAATCTGTGGAGTTTGTAACTGATTGGGCAGAGGACCTAAGAGGAAAGGAAAAACTACAACCCTAAGTCTTGTCTGATGTCCCAACTCACCCAAACTAGAATGGTGAAGCCCCAATCCCTACTGAGATATTGGCAAAAGGAGTCTTTAAGAGGCAGCTAGTTCACGGGAGTGGAGGTGTCAAGATTAGTGCCCTTATCAAAGAGACCCTGATCCAGGAGCAGTGGCACATACCTGTAATCAAGCACCATGGGAGGCTAAGGCAGCAGGATTGAGTTTGAGTTTAGCCCCAACAGTTGAGAGAGTTGGCAGGGTCTGCCTATTATGGTTTATGTCTATATGACCCCCCAAAGCCTCATGGGTGCACAGGTAGGGCTTTTGGGGGGATTGGCTCATAGGGGTGATAGTCATCAATGGATTAATCCTCTAATGAGTTTATACCTAAACATTATGCTGAGAGGTGTGGGCTGGTTGGAGGAGGAGGCCCCTAGGGGCATGGCCTGGGAAGGTCTTCCTCCCTGTCTCCCTTGAGCTCTCCACTTCCTGTCCAGGCTGCCCTGGCTGTGATCTCAGCACCACTGACCCTATGGCTGGGTAGGAAGTTTCCAGGGGCCATTGGGCTGGCAGTACTGGTTCTTGGGCCAACTTACAGGAGTGGAAGACAGAGGGAATTGCGAATGCACAACCACACAGGGACAGGACTCCAGCTCTGTCTCCCTGGCCCCAACCCCTATTCTAGTAGATCTTGCACATCAGCAGGGAACTCCATGGACAAGATGTTCTCAGGCTTCAAAGAGTCTAGGGTCTGGAAGGAAGGCAATGTGGAGACATCCCTGTCAATCAAGGTGATAAGAAGGGCCAGAGAGATAGCGCAGTGGACTAAGCACCTGCTTCCAAAAGTGCAGGGACCAGGGTTCAATCCCTAGTTCCACATGCTGCACCAGCCCTGCCCCCCACCCCGCCCCTGCTCCCACCCCCACCTGCTGAGCCAACCCTGCCCCAGGAGCATGTTGAGCCCAGACCAAGTCCATGTGTGGTGGTGCAGACCTGTAATTCCAGCACTGGTGAGGCTGAAAACAGGAGGTTCAATACAGGTCCGAGCTGTATACACACCCTGTACCAAATACATAATGAGACCCTGTACCAAATACATAAAATAAAATAAAAAAAACATACAATAGGGTCTGCAGATAGAGAAGCAGAGGGTGCTGAGCTGCAAATAGACCAGGAAACACAGGAAGGCTTCCTAGAGATGGGGCTATGTTAGCTGAGGTCTGAGGGATGGAGCTAGTCAGGCAAAGCAGAGTGTATTAGGAAAAGGAAACTATAAAAGCAAAGACTGAATTAAGTCAAGGATGAATCACTGCAAAGAAATGACATTAGAAACGACACTTAGGGCTCACCGCCAAATAGCTCAGTGGATTAAGCACCTGCAAGCAGGAGCAGGGGCCAGGGGTTCCATCCCTGGGCCTGGATTGCCAGTCCCGCCCCTGAGACATGCTGAGACTGCAGTTGAGACTGGGCGTGGTGGCGTGTGCTTGGGAGGCTGTAAACCGGCGGATCACTATGAGCCTAATCTAGTAGTGTATAGACCCTTAAAAATAAAAATAAAAATAAATTAAATTAAATTAAAATAAAATAAAATAAAATAAAATAAAAAGAAATGACACTAGTAAGGGATGAACATTATGTTGGTTAAATTCTTATGCTACTCAAGCCAGACCACATACAGATGAGGGGAAACTGAGGAACTGAAAGCTGAAGAGGGACTGCTTGAGCCTTGCAACTATTGTGGAAAGACTGAGGCTTTTCAATTCCAGGGAGCTAAAGGAAAAGCACATGCAAAGGCACCCTAGGAGCCCTGGGTCATGGGGGAGTGGTCTCGGTCCAAAGTGGGTGGGCAGTGTGGGGTGCAGCTCAAGACTGGGTAAATGGGTGCCGGCTCTGTTTGGCATCCACTGTGCACTCGGTAGAAACGGGTCTCAGGGGAAGTGAGTGCCCCAGGGACCCAGATGCCCCCTACATTCCCAGCATGTGCTGGATGGGTACTGGCAGGTGCCCAGTCCTGCATTCTGAAGAGTGCCTCAACGCTCAGGTTCGTGACCCCATGGCCTGTTCCTAACCCAGCAGCCTCACTGGCCCCAGCACCAAGACTCTGATCCTCCCAACTGTGACTCTATGTCCCCCTTCTCAGGCCATTCTGTGAGGCTGAGCCTTAGGTGGTCCCTTTCAGGGTGCTCTGGAATCTCTAACATGGTCTCTCAGATCAGGGATCTTAACTCAACTCTGCAAGATGCGCCACTTGGCATTTCTTGAGAGAGGAGAGATTCAAATCAAGCCCACGATGCTGGAGGGTGGCATCTTTTAAAGCCTAAGCAACATGCCAGGGATGGTGGTGCACACCTATAATACCAGCCCTTGGGAGGCTGAGGCAGGAGGATTGACCTGAGTTTGAGGCCAACCTAGATTACATAGCGAGACTCTGGCTTAAACAAACAAAAACCCAAATAGCAAGAAGCAACAGATTTAGAATTTTTCCAGCATCAATATCATCATCTTAGGAGTCACACTCATCTTGCTATAATTCTAGTGTTGCCTGAACTCATCTTAAGTACTAAAGAGATATTTAATTCAGTGACAGTTATTGAAGTCCTCCTCTGTGATACCCTGAGCTACATCCTAAGGATATGAAGATGAGCAGAACTCAGCTTTCGGAGCACAGAATCTGAGGGTAAGGAAGACAAATCTTCATGCCATATCACAACTTCTGCAGTAGAAGATTGAAGAGCATCTCAAGGGGCTGGGACAGGGCTGCCAGAGAACACCCAGTAGGCTGTGCTCTGTACAACTCCAGGGGAGGACTTGACTCACGGGTAACTTTTCCTATATAGTGCAAGAGAGTAAGTATTGTGTGTTTTGTGGGCTGTGTGCACCCTCTGTGTTGCAGATATTCATCCCTGCCCTTGTAACACAAAAGCAGCCATAGATACCATGTAAGTAACTAAACATGCCTGTTTCACTACAGCTCTACGTGAAGGAACTGACACTGCATCACAACATAATCCATAATCCCAGTACTCTAGGAGGCTGAGGTAGGATAATTGCAAGTTTGAGCCCAACCTTGGCACTTTAGAAACTTAGCAAGACCTATGTCAAGAAAAAGGCTAGAATGTGGCTCTGTGGGAAGGCCCTGGATACAATTCCCAGTAGAAAAAGAAAAATGCAGACTCGGTTCTGAAGACAGTGAGGAGCCTAATTAAGGTATTAGGCAGAGAGGAGATAGCCCATGATAGCAGAATGCAGGGTAGAAAGCCAGTTAGGAGGCAGCAGAAACAGAAGGGAGATGATGAGGACCTAAACTGGCAGGGGCAGGGGCATTTAGAGTGGGGAGAGAAATCCTGTTCAAAGTAAACTGCACACAAGAGCATCAACACCATTAGCCATTAGTGAATACTCAATCCAAACTACCTTGATCCACCACAAGTCCTGTAGGGAGCACTGGGAGTCTTCATACGCTGCTGGTGTGGTGTGAGGTGACGTGTGCAGGCACTTTTGAAAACTCTGCCCATTCCTCAAAAAAGAAGCTACCACGGGACCCAGCAACCCGCCTCCACTGCACAAACTGAACAAACAGAGAACGTGTATCCACGTACACCCATGTGCTCTCCACCTCACTCAAAATAGCTCAAAAGTGGAAGCGGTGCGAATGTTCACTAACTCGTGCATGCATAAGTGAAATGTGGTCTATCCATAGGATGGAATATTATTCATCATCCAAAGGAACAAAGTACTGATGCAGCAGATAAATCCCCAAAATACAATGTTAGGGAAAGAAGTTGCTCACAGAAGATCACTCATTATGTGACTCCGTTGATGTGAAATGTCCAGAGTAGGCAAATCCACAATAAACAGAAAGATTAGTAGTTGCCTTTGGCTGAGTGGTGGTGTTGGAATGACGGGTAGCTGCTAAAGGGTCTAGAGTTTCTTTTGGGGGTGGATAAATTGTTCTATAATTGGTTGTGTGCACAACTTATAAATCTGCTAAAAACTACTGTATAATTTGAAAGGGTAAAGCGTGTATGTGTACTGCAGCTCAATAAAGCAGGTCAAAAAGATTCCAAAGGTAACCCAAAAAGAGTAATTTTCTGTTGGCATCTTCCTAAACAAATGATCTGTCAGATGCAATTGAAACTATTCATCATTGGTTTAGAATACAGGCAGATTTTTGTAATTTAGAATTTTGTGTTTTGTTTAATCTAATTCAGGGCATGTGTTGTCATCTTAGGAATGCTAGCCTGGTAACCACAGAACACTACAATCCATAGGAATGGCACACACAGCAAAAAAGAGTCAGGGAAGCCCCAGGGCGCCCTTTCCTGGCATACGCATCCAGTCAGCTGCAGACCTCTTCTGTTCGCTTTGTGCGTGATAACAGCTTGATGAGACAGGATTCACATAGCATATAGTCAGCCCCCGTAAGCAAACAAGTCAGTGGCTTCTAGCATATTCCTAGAACACACGATCTATTCCTAGATCGTGACCATCTATTTTCATCACACCAGAAAGGAACTCCGCATCCACTAGAAGCCACCCTTCATTTCTTCCTCCCCCTGGTCCTACACAACCACTAATCTACTTTCTGCTGGCATAAATTTGTCTATTTTGGACAATTCACATAAGTGTTATCATGCAGTATAGTGGGCTTTGTGCCTAGCTTCCTTATTTAATGTAGTATTTTCAAAGTTCATCAATGTGATAGCATGCATCATACTTCATGCCTTTTTACTCATATTTAATTATGTGGATGTACATCTTATTTATCCACTTGTTAGTTGATGGATATTTGGTTGTTTCTGTCTTTTGGTTATTATGAATAGAGCTGCTAGGAACTAGAACTAGAATGACTGGAACAGACTCAATTGTGTCAGAGCATAGTAATAACATTAGTTTCTACTAATGTCAATAGGAATAGTCCTGAGCTGTGCACTCTAGCTGTGATGTGGTGAATTTCTTTCCACCCAGGGAACCTGACCATCCAGATACCCACATCCTGAGAGATGGAAAGTGTGCAGCTGTCATTTCCAACCAAAGGTAAATGACAAATGGCATTAGTATGTTTTTTAGTGTTTTTTGTATTTTAGAGACAGAGTATCTCTATACAGTTCAGGCTGGCCTTTAGCTCATTTTGTAGCCAAGGTTGGTCTCCAACTCAATGATACTCCTGTCTCAGGCTCCTGAGATTACAGACATGTGCCACCATGCCCAGCTATGATGTCTTAATAGGGACCCTATCCCACAGTCATCGTCTCAGACCCTTTCATTACAGTTCCCCTTCCAAGACAAGATAAGGATAGAGGGTATAGGTAATCATATCCTTCTTTTGTCCTCCTATATTCTTGCTTGTTTTTCTGAGTTAAGGGCATGGTAATTTTAGTAGTCTTGGTCTAATGTTTGGCCTTGTACCAAGAATGCTGAGAATTCTCATCCAACCTCCTCATGGCTCTTCTTTCAAAAAAAACTTTGTTATATTTTCATCATTTTTCAAAAACACTTTGGTAGACTACATGACACAAAATATGCCACTTTGGTGGGGCATGGTGATACATGTCTGTAATCGCAGCACTGGAGAAGCTGAGGCAGGAGGATTACAGAAAATGTGAGGTTAGCCTGGGCTACATAGTGAGACCATGTCTCAAAAAAAAAAAAAAAACACTTTAACTTTGTTTTCTTTTATAAAAATAAAGAAAGGAATGCAAGCCATGGTCCAAGGAGAGCCTGCCACTGCTCAAGCTGGTAGCAGACCTTGGCATAATCAACATAGTGCTGGTTTTACAGGTATTCAGAGTACAAGAAGTATGGAGTCATGGAAGCTTCCACCCAGATTTCTGGAAAACACCTGAGAAAACAATGAAGCTGTGAGAGTGAAGCCAAAATGCAATGGAAACCTCAGGACGCTAGAGACGCAGGAACATGGACCATCTGCTAAGGAAAGCTCCAGGCAGCGAGTAGAGCCAGTCCAAGAGAGAAGCCATCATGGTTACAAACTGCAGTGCTGTGAGTGGGCTGTTCTGAGCCTTTTGACATTCACTTTTTGCCACAGTTTGTCTTATGTGCTGGACATGGAGCTACAGGATTGAATATTGGTGCCTCTGGGGCTTTGGTCTTATTTGGGTGTGATTCCTTTCTATATCCCGTCTCTACCTTTTGGAATGGGATTGTTTCCCCTGTGCCATGGTGTGTTGGAAGCCCTAAACAGAAATGCAGTTTGCCCTGAGTCTCAGAAGAAACTTTTTTTTTTTTTTTTAATTTTTTTGTACCAGGGACTGAACTCAGGACCTTGTGCTTTTACTCTACTGAGCTATCTTCCCAGCCCTAGCAACTTTGGACTTGGGACGTTTTTTCTTTTTTTGAGGCAGGGTCCCACTATGTGGTTCATATTTCCTTGTACTCACTATATAGCCCAAGCTGGCCTCAGACTTGCAGTGATCCTCCTGCCACTGCCTCCTGGGTGCTGAGATTACGAGTGTATGCCACAGGGCTGATGTGACATACACAAATGCCACATTGCTTTTTAGCAATGCCGAAACTGTTAAAAAAATTTTTTTTTCAGAACTGGAGATTGAACTCAGGCCCTTGCACTTGCCAGGCAAGCACTTATTCTACTGAGCTATCTCCCTGGCCCCCAAAACACTGATGACTCTTAGAGATGAACTAAACTTTTCACGAAATGAGATAGGCATCACTCTTTCCAGCTACTATGGGCAGAATGTTAAATCTAAAGTAGTCCCTAAAATTCTCATGCGCTGGTGGAGGCTGAATCATTGGTGTCTCAGTTACTCTTCTTTCGTGGCTGGGACAAGTAGCTGACACCAAGAATAAAGGAAGGAAATGTTTATTTAGCTCACAGTTACTGCAGGTTTCAGTCCATACTCAGCTGGCTCTGAGGCAGAGTGGAACATGGCAGAAGACAAACTCTCATGTTGGCAGCAAAGAGCAGAGCGCAAAGGGAGTGGCCGCAGCCCAGGCAGCTAGCTGGCCTCTCTCTCTGTTTACACTGTATTCGCCTGTGCCTTGAGTCTTCCCTTTCTTCTGCTTCCTTGATGCCAGAGGACGAGCACGTGTCCTCTATCAGGCCCTTCCCTCATCTTTTCTGCCCTGAGCCGGCTGACCATGGACTGAACTCTCTGGAAACTGAGCCAAACATATTTCTCCTCCTTTAAATTTAAGTATTGGGTATTTTGTTCTGGTGATAGCAAAGTAATCAATGCAGGAGTCATATGATATTTGTCATGTTTTCAAGTTTCATTTAGTCACAATGTGAACCACAACTTCACTCTTTGTGATTATGCTCCACTGTATATCTATATCACATTCTGCCATCCACTCATCTGTTGATACTTCTATTGTTTCCACTTTTTGAGTCAGGGTTTCACTATGTAGTGCAGGCTGGCCTTGAACTCACTGCAATTCTCCCACTTCTGCATCCTGAGTGCCAGGGTGA
This sequence comes from Ctenomys sociabilis, assembly GCA_004027165.1. Lineage (NCBI taxonomy): Eukaryota > Metazoa > Chordata > Mammalia > Rodentia > Ctenomyidae > Ctenomys > Ctenomys sociabilis. The sequence goes on along the minus strand of PVKA01014032.1, from coordinate 19,550 downwards.
CAGATGTAAACCACCATGCCCAGCCTGTTTCCTCCTTGACGGATGTCAATAATGCTTGGTGACATGGGCATACAAGTGCTTGTTTGAGTCCCTCTTTCGGTTCTTCACTTTTTAGAGCATGCACTTAGAAGTGAAATTGCTGAATTGTATGACAATTGTATGCTTTTGCTTTTCAGTATTGGGGACTGAACCTATGACTTTGTATCCTCTACCTATGAGCTATGTTCCCAACCCTTTTTATTTCATTGTTTGAGACAGTGTGTCATTAAATTGCTTAGGCTGGTCTTGAATTTGTGAGCCTCCTGCCCCAACCTCCCAAGTAGCTGGGACTATAGACCATGTGTGCAACACACTTGGCTTATGTTTAATTTTATTCTCCCCCGACCCCCCGGCAGAACTGGGGATTGAACTCAGGCCTTTGTGCTTGCCAAGGAAGCACTTATTCCACTGAACCATCTCCCCGGCCCCTCCCCTATGTTTAACTTTTTGAGAAATTACCAAACTGTCCCCATCAGTAAGATATAAGGATTCCAATTCCTCCATAGCTTGATTCACACTTATTTAATTATTAAAAAAACTATTTCAAGTTTTAACCATTTTAGGGGTGTAGATATTATGGTTTCAATTTGTATTTCCCAGTAACTAGTGATGTTGATGTCTTTTCCGGTGTTTGCCAGTTATGTGTATCATTGGATAAACATGTTTGCAAGTCCTTTGCCCACTTTATGTTCTGTATACCAACCCTTAGCAGAGAGAGGGTTTCCAACTTATCTCTTACTCAGTAGGTTGTTTCACCAGCCGTACCTTAATGTAACAATGTTAAAGAGAATCTGCTTATAAGAAGGCAAGTCTCACTGGGACTCAGAGTTGTAGAGGTCTAGGCCATAGCCCGCTGGCCCCATTATCTTTGGGCCTATGACACAGCAGCTCACTATGGCAGAGCTCACAGTGTGCAGCACTTAGCTCACCGTGTGGTAGCCAGGATGCACAGAGAGCATGCAAGAGGGTCCACAGTCCCCTTCAAGGCCTCTTCCCCAGTGCCCCATGACCTTTCCCTAGGCTTCTTCCTAAAATTCCCACCACCTGGTAACAGTGCCATGAGCCAGGAACCATACCTTTAGGGAATGTTCTAGATCCAAACTATAGCAGGTGCCTTTTCCTTTTCTTGATGTCTTTCAAGGCATGAAAGTTTTTCATGTTGATGAAATCCAATTTATTTTTTCACATTATAGCTTAGCTTTTACCATAACTAATATTCCATTACTCCTCATCACTCTTATGCAAGAGAGGCAAGACACACAAATGTCTCACAAAAGAATTAACAGTGGTAGAAGTAGCAGGTCAACTAAGCAACAATCATTCTAGGTAGAAAGCTACAAATTCACACTGAATATTGGCTAAAACATTTGTTCTCTTTGGGAAACTCTTATGTTTAACTAGTCCATCAGTTATTGGCGTCTCTATCAGAGTAGACAATTTGAAAGATGTCTATGTAGTCCAGAAACCACTGCTCCTTCTACACAAGTCTGTCCTCTCCCACATGGATCCCTAAGAGATGGTACGAACATGGAATCAACTGCACCTATCAAAACTAGCCCCACTAGGCACAGAGGCTTATGCTTGTTATCCTATTCCTATTTGTGCTTCATGGTCCTATCCCTTCCCTCCCAGGACCAAATTGTTTCTGTCCTGAGCAACTGTATTTGAGACTGAGAAATGTCATCCTGGCCAACAGAGTGGATGATGGGGGTGGATTTATCCTATTTCTAGTTTACTCTATGCCCATGGGTCCTCATGAGATCCCTCTATTTTCTTCTTCTCAAGTTTGTCTGAGTTAATTTTAAACCACTATGGTATTCTGAAATAATATTTGTGTTCCCCTATTGGTGAGCTGGTTTCTTTCTCCCTGGAGACCTTGTCTGCTGCCAAAAAGGCTATGAAACTAGAGTCCAAGAAGAGGGTGTGGCTCAGTGCAAGTGTAGAAGTCCCTGCCACACAGGGAGCATGTGAAAGCCAGTTCTTTTTTCTGCAAGGATAGTGAGAAACAGGGGTCCTGAGGCAGGAAGAGAAGATGAAGCACCCATGTTCCTTGCCCCAGGGGCTACGCCTCAGATGATAAGGAAAGGGTGACTGGTTTAGCTGGAGCTATGGAGGAGGAAAGCAGTGAAGCCACAATCACTGCTCTTTGTCTAGGCCACCGATCCTGAGGAGAACCCTGCTGGTGTGGCCTGATTCCCCACCTGACATGAGAGAGGTGGTACGAACATGGAATCAACTGCACCTATCAAAACTAGCCTCAGTAGGCACAGAGGCTTACGCTTGTTATCCTGGCTACATGCGAGGCTGACCCAGGAGAATCACAAGTTTCAGACCAGCCTGGACAATTTAGCAAGACCTGAGGGCCAGCCAAATAGCTGAGCAGATGAAAGTGCCTGCTTGCAGGGGCCGAGGGTTCAATCCTCAGGCCTACCATGCCGGCCCTGCCCCCAGGGCACACTGAGAAGGCAATTGAAACTGGGTGTGGTGGCATGTGCCCATAATCCCAGCCCTTGGGAGGCAGTAAACATGAGAATCACTATGAATCCAATCTAGTACTGAGACCCTGAACATCCTATAGACCCTTCCCTAAAATACAGAAAAAAAATTAATCAACTCAGCAAGACTTTATCTTAAAATTTATTTTTAATTGATTTTATTGAGAAACAAATAGCAATGAGTTTCAAAACTGATCAATAGGACAGTTTGAATAATTAATACATTGCATATTGTTATCTTCCTCGTGTTATTCATAGTACAAGATGCAAACATGATATCCTGTCCAAATACTATTCATACAAATCTTTTTTCTCATTGAATTAAGAGACAGTAGCTGTATATCTATCCTAACTATTTTGTGTATACAGATACACACTGGTTCTTCCTTTGTATCCCCCTTTTTGTTTAGTTTTTGTCAGAGATGGGTATTCCATTGCCATTTAAATATTGTAGATGCTTGAATTCAGCAAAATAATACAATATAGTACAGTAGTTTACCTAGCAAACTAGAAGCCCTGGGTTCAGTCCTCGGCATCAAAAAAAAAAAAAAAATATATATATATATATATATATGTATGTATGTATGTATGTATGTATAGATAGATAGATAGATATAGATATAGATAGTCCAGTAGTCCATAATAATAATGGGTTATCCATAAGACTGTTAATGTCAGATGTTGTTGACATGAGCCTTTCACAGCTCAGCATATGTTTGTCTTTTTTTTTTTTTCAAGCCTGGGGATTTAACTCAGGCACTTGCACTTGCCAAGGAAGCGCTTATTTTACTGAGCCATCTCCCCAGCCCCAGCTTTACTTTCTATACCTGATTTTTATACTTTTCTGCTGGATGGTTGAGACCAAGATAAAGACCTATATAATAAGAAAGTAACTTTTGTATCTGACAAGGTCAGTCAAGTCCCCTCAGGATTTATCCTGTAACCCTTTACCGCAGTTTGCAGATCCTTTGTCAGTGTCAGCCATGTGAATGAGTCACAGCCATTGGTCGACCAATTTGCTCTCTGTGAAAGCCTGAGAGAATGTTTTCTCTCCATGTGATTCTCCTTAGGCACAGTATAGATCATTGATCTTGTTGCTCTGTGGCGCCATAACCTCCTTGATCAGAAAATTTGGGACACAACTGAGTTACATGATGTTATAGTACAAATTCTCCTATGTCCTGAGGCTTCAAGACATAGGCTAGGGATAAAATGTTGGCTGTCCTTGCAGCCCTTCTTTTTCTCTAATTTTTGGTCTGCTAACTTAGGTTGTTAACCCTCCAGGAGAGAAGCTTATTATTACCCTACAACATATGCAGTTGGGTTTAACTTCACTATCTGTCTGAATATAAAACATCTTAGGCATAACATGGAACAGGTATTTACCATGAAGTACTGATATGTTAAACTTTAAGTCCCTACAGAATATGGAGAAAAAAATTTAAAAAATAAAAAATATTTAAAAATATGAATAAACAATTACATATTTTTACACAGAAATTTAGAAATCTAACCATATACAGCATTGTAGCAGGACAGTCCTGTGACTTTTTTTTCTTGTCTATTTTTTTCATTTATTACCTTTTATTTTTTAAAACAAACATTTACTTGAGAGACAGTATGCCAATAATTGGTATGTCATGACAAGCAGTATGTATTTAGAAGACCAGAATGACAGGCCTTCCAAGCCTGACCCTTCTATTACACATTGCTATCTTCAGTGCAGTTGCTTAGTTCACAGGTATCAGCGTATATATACTCAGTCAGGGTGAGAATCCTACCAATTAACTGCTAGTTTCAACAACCTGCTGATGTTTCTCAGGATCATTGCCTTACCCACCTTGTGCGTATAAATGTATGGCTTTGCCCCTGTTATGTTCCCCAGCTTTTCTCCTAGCCCGTTCTGGTTGTCCAGTCCTCTAGTCCTCACCTTCATTTTAATTGTGTTATACCTTTCTATTTGTACTTCTTCTTTTGAGTTCTTGTACTAGGGAGACTGTACTATATTTATACACATGAGTCTGGTTTATTTCACTTATAAATATATCTTCAAGTGGCATCCACTTAAATATAAATGCTTCAAGTTTATCATTCTTTATAGCTGAGTAATACTCTATTGTATAAAAATACCACATCTTTTCATCCATTCCTCAGTTGACAAGCATCTTGGTTGCTTCCAAAATTTGGCTATCACAAATTATGCTGTTATAAACATAGGTACACATATATCACTATGATATGACATTTTCAGTTCCTCCAGGAAAATTCCCAATAGGGGGATAGCTGGCTTGAATGGGACTTCCAGTCCTAATTTTTAAAGGAGTCTCCACACTGATTTCCATAATGGTTGCCCCGGTCTACATTCTCACCAGCAGTGGAGAAGAGTTCCCTTTTCCCCACAGCCTCTCCAACATGTGTTGTTAGTTGATTTGCTTATGATAGCTATTCTTTCTGGGGTATCTCAGTGTTGTTTTAATTTGCATTTCACAGATGCCTAGTGATGTGGAGCATTTTTTCATATATTTATTCGCTTCTTTAATTTTGTCCTCTGAGAAGTGTGTGTTCATCTTGGATGCCCATTTCTGGACTGAGTCTTTAAATTTTGGGGCCCTAATGTTTGTTAGTTCTTTACAAATTCTAGAGAGCAGACCTTTGTCTGAGTGCTTATTAGTCAAGATTTTTTCGAAATTTGTGGGTTATCTCTTCACTTTGTTGGTAATTTCTTTTGACATGCAAAAGCTTCTCAATAAGAGGAGATTCCAGTTGTTAATTCTTTCAAGTATTACTCATGCAACTTGATTTTTGTTCATGAACTCTTTGCCTACACTTACATCTTCAAGAGTTCCTCCTACTTTCTCTTTCAGGAGATTTAGTGTTTCTGTTTTAATGTTTAGATCTTTAATCCATTTTGACTTTAGTTTAATGCATAGTGATAGACCTGGGTCAAGTTTTAGTTTTCAGCATGCAGAGAGTCAGTTTTTCCAGCACCATTTGTTAAAGAGGCTATCTTTCTTCCAGTAAGCCTTTGTCAAAGATCAGTTGGTTGAGTGTGTTCATAGAGGCCTCTGCGTCTTTTAATCTATTCCATTGATCCTCAGGTCTATTTTGTTGCCAGTACCATGCTGATTTTACCACAGTAGATTTGTAGTATAATTTCAAGTCAGGAATTATAATGCCAAAAAAAAAAAAAAAAAGCCTGAGACTATAGTTCAGTGGTAGAGTACTTGCCTAGTATATGTGAGGCCCTCAGTTTTATTAGCAGGACAAAAGAAAGGAGAGGGAGAGAGGCAGACAGACAGGTGCTAGGCCATGGCAGAGCTTCTTAGCTGTGCATAGATAAGATCCATGGGGCCCAGAGGCTCCACTGTGTCTCAGTGAGGAGATCCAGAGAACTTAAGTGAGCCTGGACCACCAAGGAATGGGTGACAAGGCCACCATGGCTGGGGACAGTTGGACTCCCATGTTCACCAGTGCCACTCCCCTGTAGCACTAGGAGTAAGGGTACTGTTATCTCTGAGATTTACATGACCCTGTACAGCCAGGTAACATCTTGGGGAGGGAGGAGACAGTGAATTTTGGAACATTGGGAAATGACTGTTAGAGTCTCTTGTTGGACTACCACAGGGTGTAGGGGCATCGGTTGCTACAGAGTGAACACAGCCATATTTCCTTAGTCCATCTGTGTTCTGTGGAATCTCATATAGATCACACTAGAATTGGAACATCCAGAATCTGCAGAAAGTATTGCCAGGAGCCAGAGGGACCATCCGGAAGACACCAGTTACTTCCTGATTTCCCCTTTCCTTTTTCTACCCTTCTTTCCAAGTTGCTTTCTACCCCTCCCTTCTTTTCTTCCTTCCCCAGTAGGTATGGTACTGCACACCCTTCATGAGCCTCTGGAGATTCCAAGGTGACCCTCACAACCTCTCCCTCATAGAGCCCACAGGCCCTGTGGGAGCTGAGGGCAGGCAGCTTCCAGTCCAGGTAAGAAACCCAACAGCAAGAAATCTGGGTGTGCTGGGCAAATCCAGGGCTGCCTGCTGGCTCTGTGTGATGGGTGTGACTCTCACCAAAGGGTTAGGGGTATCTCTCTGTACAGATATGGGTGTCTGTGGAAGATGGTTATCCACCCCAGATCATCCTCATCTTCCTGAGAATCCCACTGGGGCTCAAGGCTGCCTGTCCAACCTGAGCACTGGCGGGTGGCTGCTTCTATTTCCATTCAGACCATGTGCTCCCCAGGCCTCCTTTCCATTGGCTGTGGCTGGTGAACCTTCTCTTGTCAAGGGAAACTCTACCTGTGAGCATCTGCAGGGCCACTGGACAGGTCTACCTCATCCCAGCACTTCCTGGGTCTTCCATTCCTGAGTGCAAGTGTGATGCCAGAGCTGCAGAGCTGTGTAGCAGTCATGGAAGTGATAAAGGGATGCTATGACTGCAGAGAAGGCAGAGCACTGAGCCCAAATCTGCAAGACCTGCTGCTGAGCCCGCATGAGCGCCAGACCATCTGCTTCCAAATTCCGTATGCGGAAAAGGAAACAAACCACTGCTAAGTGGGTGTTTTGAAAGGCATTACTAAAGGCATTCCTGACACTGCAGCAGAGGAAAAGCTGGCTTAGTCAACATGGGGTTCAAATGACTGATGACCAGTGGCTTTGCTATCCCCCCACCTCCAGCCTGTATGGCCAGAGTTCATGGACTGAATCTCATTACCCCAAATCCATCTGTTTTTTTTTTTTTTTTGTCTTTTTGAGACAGGGTCTCACTATGCAGTTCAGACTGGCCTTAAGCTCACTTTGTAGCTCAGGCTGGTCTCGAACTCACAACAATCCTCCTGCCTCAGCCTCCCGAGTGCTGGGATTATAGGCATGCGCCACCACGCCCGGCTTCAAATCCATCTGCTGAGGCCATAACTGCATTTGGAGACAGGACAGTTAAGGAGGTGGTTCTGTGAGGTGAGGTCCCAAGGATGGGGCTCAGATCCAGTCCGACTGGGGCCTTGTAAGAGGAGAAGGCTGTGTCTGTGATCTGCAGAGAAGCTGCTGCAGATGAACTGTTCTGTGAGAAGCTGCAGAGCCAATTTCATTAGAAGCACCACTGAGACCTCCCCACACCAGCAGGGGTGCCGCAGGGAGGCAGCACCATGCTATTTCTTGATGAAGATATCTGTTACCCGGATGTGTTCTATTTATGAAGATCCATCAAGCTGTGCTCTTACGTGCACTTTATGTTGTACTACAAGAAAATACATTTGCTGCTCTTCTTTCTCTTTTCATTCTTTAAATGTAAGTGTGGAAGGGGGAAAAGATCGGAAAGATGCTAAATGTTCTCATGAGAGTATGGCAGGTGGATGGAAAAGAAATGCAGCACTGAACACACAAATTGCAGGGGTAACCAGCAGACCAAGCAAAAGCACTACTAGGGCTATTGGATAGTTAACTATGATGTCAACGTCCGTAAGAAGCATCCAGCCGACTGGTTTAGCACAGTTCTGAGTGTGGATGAAGAGGGAAAACCCAACGTGGCTGTGGGTAGCAGCAGGCAGTAGATTTATAACTTGGACAGAATCAAAAAGGGAAGGAGGAAGTCTCACTTCTGCTTTTTTGGAAGAGCTCCAGTCTTCACCATCGCCTTAGGACGTCGGTTCCCAGGCTTCAGCGCAGACCTCATAGCTTCCTTGTAGGAGCTCTCTCATGACTCTGCGGTGAGCTCCACATCTTCCACTTTTCACTAGATCCTCCTGCTCTCCAGCAGGCAGATGACCCTTTCTCACTGTCCCACCCCTAACTCTGAAGCCCCCCACTGCAAGCCCACCTTGTACACACCTTCTATACCATATACATATTTATATTTAATCTGTTTCCTAATGAAGCCTAACTGGTACAGCCACAGAGTACTGGGAAAAGTGGTGGAGGGGACATGGCAGAGACAGTCAGAGCTCCACATCTCATAGCTTGAGTCACCAGATGTCCTCAGGCCTGCGATTCACCACTGAGGGGAACTGACATTCACAGAGGAAAGAGGTGGCTTCTGAGGTGGGGAGAGTGGGACTGGAGCCAGCAGCTGTCATCAGAATCCTGGGCTGTTTCTTTCCATTCTATCCATCACTCTAATAATAACAACAGAGGCATAAGCAAGAGCACGTGAGCTTGCGCAAGACCAGGCAAACAATGGGACATTGTAATCCCAACATTGCCAGGGAATTGAAAGCGTTACCTTAAATTCTGATCCTTTCTATTTCTTGGATGAAACATACAGCTGGAGGATGATGTCAACTTACAAATGTTCATTTGTTTCATTCCAAAGACATCTAGGCTGCGCAGAGCCCTGAAGTTTCCACCCCTCGAGGTCCCGCTAGGAGGGAGCTGCTATCTATCCCAGGTTGAGGAAATGAGCACAGAGGCTTCACCAGCTTCCGTGTGCCGATCTAAACAGCTCCCCTGAGAATGAGAAAGCTAAACAAATAAGACATTTTCAGCAAAAAGGCAATGCAGTTTGAGACACTAAATATTACTGTATCTAAGAACAGAACAACTGTTTCAGATATTTGAAGCATAAGCACATGATGAGGGACTGTAATGATTTGGGAAAATCAGAAAGGATCAACTAAGCCCAGAGAAGAGGAAAAGCTGAGAATGATGGTTATTTACTATAAAGGAGACAAATGCTTTAAAGTGATCTTTTTTCATTTAAAGAAGAAATACTGAATGAGCCAAAAGAACAAAAGAAATGACCCATAATCAACTACATAATTCACCTCCTTTCCAGCATTGCACTAAACATATTGTTTTAAAAACAGGATTTTTCCTTAAAATCATACAGCAAGCATATTTACTTTTTTTTTTTTTTTTGCCTTTTTGAGACAGGGTTTCACAATGTGGTTTAGGCTGACATTTTTACTTACAAAGCAAACATTTTTACTTACAAGAGAGGACACTCAAGGATAGCAAACTGATTTGGGGAGCTAAGATGGAAATTAATATTTTTCTCTCAGAAGAATTAGGGATAGCACTTTACACCCAGTCTGGAAGCCCCTGGGCCCTCCTGAGTTCCTGCCTGGAAGGATCCATGAGCTTCCTGTCTGTCTCAGGGTCTGAGGCTGCAGGATACACATCTCTGTCACTTCCACAAGTCACAGGGCATTTCTTAAAAGCCAGTGGCCAGGAGCCCCCTTTCCAGGAAGTACTGGGCACCGAGAAGGTCAAGTAGAAGTGAAACACTGAGCACTTTTTACTGACACAACGTTGGAAATCCAGGACAAGGAGGTCTTCCCCACAGTCCTCCCTCATCACTCGACACAGCGACCACCGTCACAGTAGCAGGCTCAGCAGAAGGGTGGGGAATGGGAGCCACTGTTCAGGCAAAGCCTCATGATCCCTCCAACACTCTGGCCTGCCCTGCTCATCTGGAGGATGACATCAAGTCACAGGGCAGCATGTAGCCCAGTGGGGGGTGGACCCCAGATCTGTGTCATTTCAGAGCAGGACGCCAAATGTTCAGGGAACTATAAAGATGGTGAAGATGCCACCTACACCTCCCTGAAGCTGCCAGTCCTACTGGCAGGGATGAATCATTAAGAGATAAGAAGTTGAAATATTTTCTGGCCCCAGCAGGGACCCTGAATCCCAAGTGGTACAGACGGATCTCTGACTCCCTTCGACTGGTATAAAGGTTTTAATGCTGTGCACACTGAACCAAAGTGTGGAGTTACCTGTGGCAGACAGCATGCATCCTCGTGTCCCGCACCTCAACTCCTGAAGGAGGCCTGTTCCTGCCTCATGCCACCGTGAGGATTCGCCTCTGCCTCTGTAAGAGGACAGGGAGCCTCTTCCAGGTCTGCCAGGAGTGCTACACTCAGCCAGCCCAAGTCTCTGAGCAGAGGGTGGGGCTTGGCCTGCCCAGCCCACCACACACACACACTTCCTCCCCCGATTCTGCCCTTTCTTGCACGATCCAAGCAAATGGCTTCCCATCTTGCTTATTGTCCTATAAAGCTGTCACCTTGTCCACCTGTAGGAGACAACTGCCCCTCCTGCCCAGGCTTGTGTGGGGCCCTGCCAAGCCTCTGCACCCCAGCTTTGGGCTCTGCTCTTTCTGGGTGCTCTGCATCTCTGCCTCTGATGCCAGGCATGGTGGCACATGCCTGTAATCCCAGCACTTGGGAGGCTGAAGCAGGAGGATTGTTGTGAGTTCGAGACCAGCCTGAGCTCAAAGTGAGCTTAAGGCCAGCCTGAACTGCATAGTGAGACCCTGTCTCAAAAAGACAGAAAAAAAAAAAGTCAAGGTAGAAGAAAAAAATGTGCAGCAATCCAGAGATGACGTTCATGTCTGCCTCTGTCATGATCCTTGGATGTCCAGAGCCTTATTTAGTCTTACATCCCTGTCCTTGGCAGAAGCCAAGGTGTCCATGTCTCAGTCACTTCCCTTTGTGCCATGACAAAACCCCTGACTCCCACAATTTGAAAGGGGAGGATCATTTTGGCTCACAGTTTCAGAAGTCTCAGGCTTGCATGGTCGGGGCCATAGCAGAAGGCCTGGGAGGAGAAAATCTGTTCACGTCATGGCAGCCAGGAAGCTGAGAGGAGAGAGAGGACTCAGTGAGGGAGATACGCATCCTTCCTGGCCACACTCACAGTGACTGCCTCTACCCAGCCCCATCCCAGCACAGCTCGGGCCCCAGGGGGCCAGTTGCCTTCCCAAACCCCTGCCTATGAATGCTTCAGGTCCTCTGGTGACATTCTCACCCAAAGCCTACCAAGCCAGCGAGCATGAAAGCAACTTCCCACCATGCTTACACTCACAGACACTGGGAGCTGGGAGCTCTTCAGTTCCTCCCTTTATGGACAAGGAAACCAAGACGCAGGGAAAGGACATGACTTGACAAGGGTCCTGTGGCTGGTGACAGCCCTGGTGAGGACCAAGCTTCCCTACCCTGTGCTGTCTTCTGTCTCCCCAACCTGGTAAGCAGCACTTCTCTGGAGGAAATGGCAGTCTTGTGTCTAGCTAGTTTGGGGGTGGACAGGTGTCCTTAAAGCAGGCCAGGGGCCCTCTAAGGGACCTCTCTTGCTAATGGCTGAGAAGGAAGGCAGTGCCCTCCAGAGTGGGTGGTGTTCCTGGGACACTCTGAGTCATCTCTGAAAGTCCATGCTGTCAAGGTGCCAAGTGTGTGGCAGGTTGTCAGGAATGAGAAGCCCGTGGCACCACCCTTTCTCCCCTTCAGTCTGACCTTTCATGATCTGGTCCAGACAACCATGCAGGCCCACCTGTCCTACTTGGACTCCAGTTCCTCCCTTTCCCCTCCCTTTCTCCTCCCTTTCCTCTTTGCCCCTCCCCCATCTTCCTGCCCCACCCCAGATCTCCCTCCTCATTCCTTGGCCCTCCCCGAAAGCCTCAGTCCTATCTCATCACATCATGGTCATTTCTATCTGGACAAATCCTCCTCCCCTTCACCCTGTCATTTCTCAAGAGCAGAGGCCTGGTCCCACTCTGCTGTGTGAGTGCTACACAGGGAATCAGCACAGTGTGGCGGGGATAGCCCCAGGCAGAGCCTCAGGCTCTGGGGAGCTCTGTGATCCTTCCAGACAGACTGAAGGCCAGTTCCTGGGATCTTGCACTCCCTCTCCGTGGATTTCTTCCTTTCCCACTTCTGCCAACCCTTAAGTGAGCATATATTCACCATTCTGGGTTGGTTCTTTTGCACTGCTTCCCCAGCAGCTGAACTTGGCCTCACTGAACGCTTATTTTGACAGTGTGGAAGTGGAGATTGAAAGCAGGGCTTTTACACTGAGCTACATCTTCTGCCCTATTTTATTTTGCAATGGAGTCTTGCTAAATTGCCCATTCGTGATTCCAGCCTCAGTCTCTCAGAGTGCTAGGAGTACAGGCAAGAGCCACAGGCTGCTGTGTGGTGTTGGCATGTTGCATTACTTCACTGAGCCCTGTTATTCCTTGTCTGTAAAACAGCAATGGAAAGTGACACCTGACTCCTGCCACTGTGATGCTCAGACAGGCTAAGGCAAGGGTTATAACCAGCCCAGGGCCTGACATATGGCAAGCACTGGTAGATGCTGCAGAGATGGAGCGGCAGGAAATAACCCCATGCGGTCACTTGTTTCTCTCTTGGTTACTAAAACTGCTTCTGGGCCTCTTCTACCCATCTCATGATTAAATCCTGCTCTGAGGCTGCCCTGGCCAGCACAGGCCCCAGCAAGGTCACCCAGGACCAGTCAGGCCCTTCAGAAAATGAGAACTCAGGAAAACTAGAAACAGGCAAGTGCAGCATTTAAATCCCCAGGCGTCAAACTGTCTCTGCCCAGACCATGGGTGAAATCCCTAACAGCAGCAGATCACTGCCTTGGATTCCTTTGGAACGCAGGACCACGCTGCAGAAACAGGTCCCAAGTCCAGGAAGCCCTCAGGTATATCTGACTTGGGGCTGGGGTAGGGACATCATGAGGTCTTAGGACACCCAGCAGAATTGCCCCTGCCCAGGCACTCATGGCTGCTCCAAGCTTGGATCGCACCTCCTTTCTGGTCCTTGCTCTCACCGAAGCCCACTTCCAGGACAGCCTCCTAGCTCCTACCCCACCTAGCCAGAGTGATGGGCCTGAGATAGCGGGGCCGACTCGGCCATCTTCCCGGATCCTGCCCCATACCCGCTCAGCCAGAGAGACCGGCCTGAGACCGCGGACCCACTCCGGCAGCCTCCTGGTTCCCTCCCCCAAGCCCTCCCAGTGAGTGGGAATTTGCATGACTTGCCAGGCTTCCCAGATCAGTGAGTGTGTGGTGAGTCTAAGGGAGAGCCTGTGGCTTCTCCCTGCATGCTCTGCACCATCCAGAGCCTTAGTCCCCAAGACATCCTAGCCAGAGACCTGCCTGAGACACTCCAGACAGACCTACCTGGCAATTCCCCATAGCCACTGCCCCCAAGCCCACCACAGGAGCAAGAACTTTTGGTGACTCTCCTGGCACTCAATCCACCCCTGCCTGGCCTGGTGTGTGTGAGGGAGAGCTTCTGCGCCCCCCAGTGCTCCCCTAACCAGGGACCCAACAGAGGGGAATCACAGGAGCTACAGCAAAAAAGAACTGAACACATCTAGATCCAGGCCAGGAATAACTGGATAATCTCAAACTTAATAGACTGGCACCTGAATCTCATTATGCGCTAAGGCTATAGCTGCACCAAAGCTCTACACCAAAGGTCAGAGGTCAGTGCTATACAAAGTGACAAAGCAAAGAGAAAAATGCAATCTCAGGTCTCGAGTCCACCAATAAGTGCAGAGGACACTAGCTCAGCTGAAATGAATGAATTAACAGAGACGGAAGCAAAGGAACAGTAGAAAGGTACAGAGGAACTCAGACAAGAATTAATGCCTGAAATAGAAAAAGAAATATTTGAATACATAGCATCTGAAATAAAGAATCAAATCCAGAAATATCTGGGGGAAACCCAATGCTCACTCAGAACAAGTACAGAGAACACTATTCCAGCTAAAATGTATGAATTAACAGCACCAGATGCAAAGAAACAACAACAGAAGGGTCATGAGGAACTCAAAAGTAGAAATAATTTCCGAAATCAAAAAAGAATTCTTTGAAATCATACCATCTGAAATACAGAAACAAGTCTGGAAATATATGGAGGAAACCCAATTTGGAAGAAACTCTGCAGAAAAAGAATTAATAGCTACCTCTAAAGAAGACATGGATAAAAAAAAATAGAGGAGATCAGAAATATGATGGAATCCTGGAATGAGCAATACAGAAAAGAAATAGAACACATGAAACAGAGTCAAAGAGATATAGAAGAACTAAAAATATCAATCACGAGTCTACAAGATCGTTTGAGTGAAAGTGAAGACAAAGTTTCAGATCTAGAGGACACTGGTGCAGCTAGTGAAAAGGTGAGAAAGGATCTCTTAAAAATGAGCATACAGGAAAAAATGACCCATCACATGCAAGATGACACCAAGATGAACAATGTGAGATTAATTGGCATCAATGAGAATGAAGGATATAAAAAGAATATGGGCAGAAGTAATTGCAGAAAACTTCCCAAATATGAGGAAACAAAACAACATTCAAGTAACCGAAGCATACAGAACACCAAATAACTTCAACCCAAGTAAAAACACACTGAGACATATAGTAGTCAAAATCCCAAAAATATAACACAAGAATAATATACTGAAAGCTGCTAGAGAGAAGAAGCAGATCACATTCAAAGAAAAACCCATCAGAATTACAGCTGACTTCTCTATATAAACCATGAAGTCAAGGAGAGCATGGAGCAGAGTTCTTCAAGTCCTGTATGAAAACACATTCCAGCCCAGATTATTATACCCTGCAAAACTCTCTTTCAAGTTTGATGGAGAAGTGAAATACTTCCACAACAAAGAACAACTAAAGAATTTCATGATGACAAAGCCATCCCTACAACAGATACTGAAAGATGTCCTAGAGAGAGACCACAATGACCAGAACTCCACTAATGAGAATGGAAGGAACCCACTAAACAGGACAAACAAACACAGGATACAAAAGCAGGTAAATACCATGACAAACATAAGTCAGCACATTTCAATTATAACCATCAATGTAAATGGACTCAATTCACCAATTAAGAGAAATAGACTGGCACAGTGGATTAGGAAACAAAATCCAACAAGACGCTGTATACAAGAAACACACTTAACTCAAAAGAAGCCCACTTCCCGAGAAAAGGGTGCATGGAGTCCTTGGCAAGGCACAGAGTCAGACCCAAGCCCTGCAGCTTCCCTCTGACTCCATCTGGAGGGTGGTTTCCACCTGTGGCTGTGGCAGAAGGTGTGAGCCAGCCTTGCATTCTCAGGGGCATACAAGGAGCAACAGAGAGATTTGGGGCTCATCAACAAGTGGCTCTGAACTAAGTCCCACCAAGGCATGCATCTCTCTGGTTCCTTATGTCCTGCTTGATAATAACAAGTTCCGCTGGACAGAGGAAAAACCAGTGTTTCCCCCTCCCCCCAGTGGAAAAGTGGCAGTTTGCCAACTAATCAAGACAGGAAGGGAAAGGAGGTAGAAGCAGCACTCCTCACAGAGGAGGGCAAAGACAGAACGGTTCAGGCTGGAACTGAGCACTGAGCTGGCTTCCCCCTCCACCTCCAGTAAGAGATACACAAGTCAAGCAGGTAACACTGAAGTCTTGGCCAGGAGGGACTTTCACAGCTAAGTGACCTGCATGCCAGATAGGCAACTGCATACCTGCTCATGGTGACCTGAGCACACGCAGCTAGCTTGGCCTGGTTCAGTGCTCCTACTTGCTCAAGGTGGAAGAACAACTCTGGGCCTTTCCCCCAGGGTTTTAGTAGAGAAAGTGGGTCAGCAGACAGTGGAAGAGGTAAGGAGCTAAACAGGAAGAACAAGTTGAGGAAGAGTGGGAAGCTCCTCAGCCCAGGCTGTGGCTAGTTGGTGGCAGAGGCCAGAGTCCTGGCAAGCACAGCTGGAGCCGCAGAGAGGGGAGTGACCCTCAGAGGTGGGACCAGGAGAGGGCTACCCTTCAGATACTGGGACTAGGGGGACATGCAGTTACCACTGCCAGTGCCACCCGACGCAGAGCAGGAGAGATGCCCTGGCCCTCCATCCCCATCCAGCCTTGCTCCTTTCTCCAAGAAGCAAAGCCAGCAGGAGCTGGGTAGGAGAGGGAAACAAGGGAGCCTGGGAGTGTGTATGCCTCCTGAAGTGCACAGCAGCACAGTAGGAAGGGGAGACTAAATTGGGGACAGTCACAAGCATCCCCAACAATTCAAACTTGCTAGATGCTATGACTGGGAAGTAAGGAAGCCCTCTGGAGAGGACCAAGCAGGCAGTCTGCTGAAGGCCTTTTATCAGGGTGCCCAAAACCCTGAGCACAACACTTGAGGTCCCTGAGCTGTGGATGGTGACAGAGAGATGGATATAAGGAAGCAGGCATCCGTAAATGAGAGAACCAGTCCTTTCTCAGTTCTCTTTCCAGTCATCGTGTGACGCCAAGGAGAAAGTCTGTCTGGTTCTTGCTGTGGACTGAGTTTGCATGCTAAG
Organism: Ctenomys sociabilis; assembly: GCA_004027165.1. Classification (NCBI taxonomy): domain Eukaryota; kingdom Metazoa; phylum Chordata; class Mammalia; order Rodentia; family Ctenomyidae; genus Ctenomys; species Ctenomys sociabilis. Next base: position 2,958 of record PVKA01014032.1, on the reverse strand, counting down.
GTGTCTATGGGCAGTGCTGAGAGGTGCTAGGACAAGAGGGTGGGGGGCTGGTGCAAGGTACTGAGGTCTTAGGGCCCCACCCCACCGAGTGAGTCCATTCCAAGGTTGTCATAAGTAGAGCTCCTCCGTGCCCTTAGCCCACTCTGCATACAGAGGTTTCCCTCGTGCTTTGTGTTCTGCTGTTACACAGCCAGGGATCATGGCCAGGAGCTAAACAGATGGTCACCTAGGGGACTTTCAGCCTCCAAAACTGGGAGTGACTTAGAACCTCTGCTCTTCTCTCTTCTTTCTTCCTTCCTTTCTTCTTTCTTTCTTTCTTTCTTTCTTTCTTTCTTTCTTTCTTTCTTTCTTTCCTTCGTTTCTCTCTCTTTCTTTTTTTTTTTGAAATATGTCTTACTGTGTATTGCAGATTGGCCTTGAGCTTCACGCTATCCTCCTGCCTCGGTCTCCTGAGTGCTGAGACTACAGACATGTGCCACTGTACCTAGTAAACCCTCTTTTCTTTACAAAGCTCTAGTCCCTGGCATTTTATTCTAGTAAGTTCACAAAATGTACTGAGACTTTGTTCATGGGTTATTAACACCACTAACATTTCCTTACTGTGGAAAAGTCCCCCAAGGAACCCTCAGAAGACAGGATTCTCTTCTCTCAACCTCGACCGACTTTCTTAAAGGTGGGCCCTTCTCCACTTCTCATGCCTGTGACCCTCTTTGCAGAGCCTTGGCTGAGCAGAGTTAAGATGCTGGAATCCCACCCGCAAAGGACCCTGCCCATAGGAGCAGCAGGCCATGTGCAAGGCTGGCTTCTCCTGACATCATCCATCATCACAGGCCCTAATTTATCAGATTGAATGGTGTCATTTAAAAAAAAAAAAAGATTTTTTTTTTATTTTTCTCTTTTTTATTTTATGGAAAAAAGGACAAAATTTTATAACAAAATAATAGAATAACAAGAATTAATGTATTGCCTATTGCTTTTTATTTTACTTATTTATTTGGTACAAGATCTTGCTACACAGTTCGTATTTGTGTTGATTCTCCTGTCTCAGCCTCCCCCAGCACTGGGATTGTAGGTACACACCACCATGTCAGGTTTCAGTGGTCTGCATGGAATCCTGGGTGCCCAGGAATCCAGGGGTGGTATAGCATGTGATCCCTGGGAATGAACCTGGGCCCTTGCACTTGCCAGATAGGCATTTAGAATGACAACCTATCTCCCCAGCCATACATTGCATACTGTTATCTTTAAAGTAGTTAACACAAACCTTTCTTTTCAATGAACTAAGAGAAACTAATACTACTTTTTTTTCCTTTTCCCTTCCTTCTCTATCCCATTTCTTCCATTATAGTTTCTTTTACTTTTTGGAATGAAAGTAAAATGGGAAACAATTGTTTCACACACACTCACACCCCACAGAGCACAAAATACCTGCACTAATATTTGCTTTGCAACAATTGCTTCCCATTTCACAATATCTATTGTACGTTTTGGACTTTACTCTTCCAACTTCTCACACCAGGAAGACAATACAATGCTTACACACGTGGGTTTACTTCACTTAAGAATACCATCTTCAGTTGCATCCATTTAGGTATAAAAATCTCACGTGTATCCTTGAATAGAGCTCCACTGTGTAAAAGAACCACGTCTTTTTATCCATTCTTCAGTAAATGAGAATTTGTGTTGTTTCCAAGACTTAGCTATTACAACTTGTGCTGATATAAACTTGGTACATACATATTGCTGTGGTATTTTTTTTATTATTATTTCTAAGAAGATACTCAGAAGGGGAATGGCTGGGTTGAATAGGACATCTAATTCCTGTTTTCAGACGGATCTCCATGCTAATTTCCTCAGTGGCTGCACCAGTCTACACTTGAACCAACAGTGGAGAAGGGTTCCTTTTTCCCACAACCCCCTCAGCATTTGTTACTGTTGAATTTTTGATGACAGCCATTCTTTCTGGAGTGAGACGGAATTTCAGTGTTGTTTTATTTTGCATTTTTTGGATGACCAATGATGTCATTGGTCATCCAAACATTTGTTCATATATTTGGTGCTATAAACACTTGCATTTCTTCATCCTAGAAGTGTGTATTCACCTCAGATGCCCATTTTTGGACTGGATCTTTGAATTTTGGAAGTCTGATTTTTGTCATTGTTTACATGTTCTGTATATAAGTCCTTCATCTGAGGAGCTCTTGGCTAAACTTTTTCCCACCCTATGGGTTTTCTTTTCCCTTTGTTGGTGATTTCTTTTTGATGTGCCAAAGTTTTAGTAAGACAAGATTTCAGTTCTTGATTCTTTGAAGTGTTTTGGGTTTTGCTCACAAACCCTCTGCCTACCCTTGTGTCTTCAAGATTTTTGCCTACTTTCTCTTTTGGTAGATTCAGTGTTTCTGTTTAATATTTAGATCTTTGATCCATTTTGATTTTAGCTTGTGCATGGTGATAGACCTGTGCCCAGTTTGAGTCTTAGGCATTTGGAAAGCCAGTTTTTCCAGCACCATTTATTAAAGAGGCTGTTTCTTCCAGTGAACATGTTTGGCCCCTTTGTCAAATTTAAGGTAAGAAATACCTGCACTAATATTTGCTTTGCATTTTGGGAACTCATATAGAAGTCAATGATATTAAAGATAGAGAAATAATAAAGCCCAGTGTGGTTATGGCTGAAAGAGAAGCCTGGCCTGCCCAATCCTCGCCACTGGATCCAAGCAGCCCAGCCTCTGAAGAAGGGCACTCTGAGACCCCAGGCTATTAGGATGCTTGTGTGGAGAGGATTTTAGACAAAAACTCACCACCTTCTCCTAGTGGGTTGCTTTTTAAGAAGTTCAGAAAACAAGAGCAAACAGACAAATGGCTGTAGAAAATCTATTGCTGGTAGATAGTAATAGAAGATGATAGAAACATTTTTGATCATTTTCTTTTTTTTTTTTTTTTTTTTTTTTTTTTTTTTTT
>PVKA01014031.1:0-53484 GCA_004027165.1 Ctenomys sociabilis | reverse complement strand
CTTGCACTGCACCACTGTCATGAGACATTGCATTTGGGAGAAGGTCCTGTGCTTATCTCTTCACTCTCTGCAAGGTTCTGACATCTCAAAGGGATTGTTCTTACAAAGGTGGTGTGATTAAATGCTCATTTTCAGGAATATAAACAGAAATATCTTATTGGGGAAAACAGAGAAATCCCCTTTTCTTATGAAGCAGCTCTAAGAATTGAGTTGATTGCTGAATGTTGAGGACTCTACATTGGGGGGAGGGGTGTAAAACACTGTATAAATGGATTTTAATAAATTTCTACTTTAACATTTAAAAAATAAATAAATAAATTAAGGGTCATAAATAGACAAAAGACACAAGAAAATGTCATAGAATTGTCATGCTGTATATGGCTGTATTTCTAAACTTTTGTGTGAAACTATGTTAGTGTTTATTCCTATTTTTTTAATTTTTTTTTCTTCATGTTCTGTAGGGACTTAAAATTTAACATATCAATACCTGTTCCATGTTATTCCTAAGAGGATTGATACTTAGACTGGGTAAACTGAAGTGCATATGCTGCAGAGCTATAATAAGCTTCTCTTCTGGAGGGGTAACAACCTAAGTTTTCAGATGAAAAATTAGAGAAAAGGAAGGTCTGCATGTTCAGTCAACATTTTGGCCCTAGCCTTTCAAAGTCAGTGAAGACTCAGGACACAGGAGAACCTGTACTGTAACTTCATGTAACTCAGATGTGTCCCAAATTTTCTGATCAAGGACATTATGGTGACACAGAGGAAAGTGATAATGAGGTGACAATGAGGTAGTGTGCCTATGGAGAGTCACAGAGAGAAAACATTCTCTCAGGCTTTCACAGAGAACAAATTGGTCAATCAATGGTCATGACTCATCCTCAAGGCTGACACTGACAAAGGATTTACAAAGTGCAGTAGGGGGTTACAGGATAAATCCTGAGGGTACATGACTGACATTATCAGATATAAAAGTTACATTTCTTGTTATATATGTCTTGCTTTACCGTGGTCATAACCATCCAGCAGAAAAGTATAAAAACGTGGTATATAAAGTAAAGCCATATTAATATGCTAAGCTGTGAAAGGTTCAAGTCAACAACTTCTTGGCTAAGCCACTACTATTATGGACTGCTGCACTGTGTTGGATTGTCTTGCTGAATTCATGCACCTATAGTATTTAAATGCCAATGGAATACCCATCTCTAACAGGAGTAAGCAAAAACAGGGGATACAAAAGAAGGACCATTTTTATATTTGCATATACAGAATAGTTAGGATAGATGTACAGCTACTTTCGCCTAATTCAGCGAGTAGACAGATTTGTAGTATTTGGACAGGATATACTGTCTGCTTCTTGTACTATGGATAACCACTAGGAAGTTAACAATGTATAATGTATTAATTATTGAAACTGTCCTATTAATCAGTTTTGATACTGTCTCGTTTCTCAATAAAATAAAAAAGGTATTTCCATTTATTTCATCAATATTTATTTATGAATGGGAAAAACATAAACAAACATACAAATATGAGAAGAAATATACCTTATAAAATAAAGATTCTTATGCTATAGTACTTTCAAATTCATTTATGGAACAATGCATTAAGATTCACAAACTGACAATGATTCTAGCTTTTTCTTCAGTCAATATTTAACAGGTATTTGACTGCCAAATAAATCTACTAATAAAATGCCTAGAATATGGTCTATATTTGTCCACCATTGAGATATTACTTAGGCCAGATGAGAAAATTCCCATTTATCTCTCTCCTAAAGTTGGAAGGAGAAATTGATCAGAGCATCCACTGCTGGTGACCCTGGACATACCCGAGGATTCTTCCCATAAACTCCATCAAGGAAGCATTCAAACTGTAAGAGTTGGAAAATAACAAAAAAATTATATATTAGCTTTGCAGCTTTTAATATATGAAGTATTGAATAATATGGTAGGTAAAAAATAGTCTATCCCTAGTGGTGTTGCATTAGATTTGGAAATATTCTCCACATGGTCATTCCTTAGGTTGATTTGTCTGGTAAAAAATTAAGGATATAAGATTTTCTGGAAATTATGCCTAAATTCAGAAGAATGGTCTAGGACAGCTATGTAGAATGATGAGCCAACAAAAGAGATTAGAACAGTAGTGTTAAAACATAGGGGATTTCTTTCAATGATTAAAGATAATAAGGATTTGAAAAATAGTTATAGAGGAATGTATCAGCATATCAAAATTCTAGAATTTTATCTCATATATGATTTTATTATGTATGTTGAGCTGAAAACTGAATCTGTGAAAATTTCATTTCTATATATGTGGATATCTGTACATAATACTGGGTCACTGAAAGTGAATAGATACAAAGTGGTGTGAGTGATACAAGTTTCTAAAATTGAATGGAACTTTAACTCTACAACCAAAAGAAAAAGTCATCTTCATTCAGCATCTGTGATCCACAAAGTAATGCTCTAGGCATAAACCCCATGGGAATGATTTCAGCTAAAGCAGAATTCTTGAAAGAGAGAATTTTTGCCAGCAGACACCTGAAGGTATAGCATTATAGGACTCTGGTTTTGTTGTTCTTGTCATTGTTTCTTTTATCAATTTGGTCTCTGGAGAAACTACAAATAAGCAGAAATACAATGATATCTCCAAACATGTTACTGAAAACAAACTATGTCAAGCTCTTCAATAAACATTCCTTCTAATCAACTAAAATAAAGATAAAATGCACAAACCGAACCCAAACAGATTCTGGATTAAAAGGCAGAACTTATTTATTTTTAATACTCTAGATTTAAAGAGCAGGTCAGAACTTTCAAGCATGGTATATGATACTTGGCCAATATTTATGTCTGCACAAAGGTCCAAGGAAAGGGTGGCTGCTGTTTCTGGCCAAGAACCTTCCACAGAAAGACAAAAGGCCTTATTTACTCAGGAGCTTCAATATTTAGGAGCATAAAGTTCTACTGGAACCTGATCAGAAATATGATATTGTGTATAAGAATTTTTGTTGAACATTCCCTGACCTAGACAACAATCAACAATCAAATATCAGAATATGCTTGATTTTCAGAATGTGTTCCATTGATTTTGTTCTTCTTTTAGCTAAAAGAGCTTGATTTTTTTGTTTAGCCCTGGTGCTTGAACTGAAATATAGTTTTAACCGTGTAGTCTTGTTTTGGTTTCATATTTTTCATTTTAGTAAGTAATTATTTAGTTTATCTTCATTTATAAGTCTTGCCAAAGAAAATCAAAACACAGGCTGGCAGGGGAGAGTACATGAAAGAAAACAACAACAACAAAAAATACTGTTTGTATCTTCCTGTAGTACCAGCACAAAACAGAGGCATACTGTATATCCTTTTCCTTGACCCATTACAGATGTTAGAACACATCCTCACTGCACTTGCTTTTCTTCCCCAGTTCTCTTTTTTTCCTCCCTTCTTTAGTCTCTTCTTTCAAGCTCCACAAATTGTTCTCAGGAAAGAAGACTACATTCCCTATCATTTAACTAATCTCACTTCAAATCAAGATTTTAGGAAGTCCCATCAATCCTCCTAGCTTTAACTTTAAGTAACACCTGGACTTCTATTAGATTATATTTACTGTAAGTTCTATAACTAGATCACAACATTTGGTTACACATGTTTTTTACAAAAATTTTATAGTAACAGCTAATTAGCATCCTCAATGATAGTGAATTTCAATTCCTGATAATATACACCTTCAACTAGGCTTTTTTTTGCGGGGGCAGGACTCAGGAAATGAGGCTTTCTTAAAACGGCGTTATAAACATCTAGACTTTATGGGAAAAGATATATACTACTGCATACTTCCCTACTTCTACTTCACTTAAATTTTGTGGGTATATCGTGTAGTTCATATATCTAACAGGAAAGAATATGAAATTATTTTGGATAGACTAACAGCCCCACAAATCTAATAGAAAGTGTCAACATCCAGGGAGATAGCTCAGTGGCATAAACACCTGACAGGCATAAGGTCCTGAGTTTGATCCCCAATACCTGGAAAAAAATCTTTAAGGCCAGTATGATAGCTCAGTGGACCAAGTACCTGCTTAAGCAAACACAGGGACCAGGGTTCAATCCTGGCACCACATGCCACACTGGCCCTGCCAGCCTCACCTCCAGGTATGCTGAGCCTGTACAGGGTATGGTGGTGTATGCCTTGTAATCCCAGCACTGGGGAGGCTGAAAACAGGAGGATCACTAGGAATCGCTGTACCAAATACATAAAAAATAAATAAACTAAAAACAAAAAAATAAAAAGTGTCAACATCAAATCAGATATTTAGCAGATTTTTACTCAAAACTTTCCTTACACTCAATTACATCTAACAACACACTAGTAATTTGTCTTTTACACATTTCAAATACCTTAAATATGATTTAAAAAAATGTCCTCTTTGGAAAAAAAGTCCTTCAAATCAACTTTATATAGAAGAAAATTATTCAAAATTAAAAATTTACCCAAAGAAAATCTAGAAGTATGAAATTTAGATAGTCTTCAAACTTTGTGCTATCTTAGTTTTTAATAAGAGCCTACCTTCCTAAGAAGCTCCAGTGAAAATCCATGTCCTTTATTTTTATTGTGTTCAAGCAACCAATTTTTCTTGCTCCTAAACCAAGAAAAGCTCAGCCCCTTTCTGACAATGTTAATGAAATCAGCAACTTTCAAAGCTCACAATCCTAAATTCCTAAGAAGGCAGCTATAGGTGTATTTTTTTAGTTAGTTGTTCTCCAGAACACTAAAACTGAAATTTTTATCAAGTATTCCTTAAGATATAATATAAAGGGCTGGGAGATAGCTCAGTGGTTTAAGTGCCTGCCTGGAAGATGCAAGGTACTGAGTTTGACCCCTGGTACAGAAAAAAAAAAATATGACATACTATTGCTTTTACAATAAGGACTTAATTTATTACCTATGTTTGGGACTTCTGATTTCTGTTTATATTTCTATATACATCCAGTAAGTAAAACTTAAAGTAAGTTCTTCAGTATTTTCTCTAGATTTTAGTTTTAAATGGTTTGTTTTTACCGCTTTGCAGACTTACAGTTTAAGTCCATAACATCCCAGGTTGATGATACCAGAGACAAACTGAGCATGCATTTTTTTCCAGATCAGTGGATACGAGAAATGAAAATGATGATGTCATGGTTCCCAGCTCCAACAACGAACCTCAGCAATCTGTAGGTTTCATGAAAATACAGTGATCATACTTCTGGTGGTCCTCAGTCTACACTGAAGAAATAACACTCCAGATTTTTTAAATTCTGTACATGAACCTGAGAATTATATACTTTTATCAAGTTATTTATATTTATTTCAAAAACACCTTCATATTCTTACAATATGATCACTTTTCCTTATGAAAGTTTTATACACAAATGTCCAAATCAAAAATAATTCTGACCCTTATCTCTCACCATATGCAAAAGTAAATTCAAATGGATCAATGATATAGATGTGAGATCTGAAACTACTTGAAGAAAACACAGAGAAAACCCTTACAAGACATTGATAAAATCAACGGTCTTTTGCCTCACACTCGAAAGCAAGGCAACAAAATAGCAAAAAGAAAAAAAAATATGGAATTACAGCCCAACAAGAAGTTTTTAGAGTAAAGGAAACAAACAATAAAGTAAAGAGATACCTACATATGAAATAAATGCAAGGTAGTCATCTCAGAGAAATATCAAGAATATACAAGGAGCTTAAAAAGTGAAGAAAAAATAATCCAGGGCCAAGAGATAGCTCAGTGGAATAAGTGCTTGCCTGGCAAGTACAAGATCCTGAGTTTGATCCCTAATACCAGAAAAAAAAATAATACATATATATTATTTTACAATAATATAGTATATATATTATATATATATATATAATGAAATTAAAAATGAGCACTGATATGAAAAAAATAACTTCTCAAAAGCATTCCAAATGGCCCAAAAGTTATGAAAAAATGTTCATCATTTATCATCATTTTGTATGCATTATATATTATATGTGTATAACAGAACATTATAAAATGAATGCTATCCTACCTTTGCAGCAAAATAGATGGAATCTGAGGAAACAATGTTGGGTGAAATAAGTGAGCCACAAAAGACAGTGCTCTCTCTCATATGTGGATATTTAAAAACATTAATCTAAATTTAGAATATTCATTACTAGACCCTGGGAAAATGAGAGAATGAAGATGATAGAAGTTCCCACACAAAGTTATGTACATACAAAACCCTAATGTCCTACAGAACAGTACGGGTTTATTTTTCAGTTCAACTAAAATTTTGATGATATCTAAAAAGGAGATCAAAAGACCTAAACCTAAATTGATAATTAGGAGATGGAAATATTAACTGCCCTGATTGTACCAGAAGATGTTATACACATACAATGAAATATCATGCTGAACCCAATGACTATGTATAATTATGTGTTAATTCAAATATTTTAATGTCTAAAATGATCATCATACATTGTACCTGGTACTATATTATCACACTGTACCCGTAAGTATGGATACATAAAATAATTAGTAAAAAGTATCCCTAAATAATCTATATATTTATGAGTGCAAAAGCTGATAATGTACTTATAAAGAACTACTGAGAGCCAGGAACATAGCTCAGCAGGAACTTGTCAGTGCCTGCCTAGCAAGCATGAGGTTATGAGCTCAATTCCCAGTAACAAAAACATAACAAAACAAAACAAAACAAAAAACAAACAAATAATCAAAAACCCAAGAACTACTTGACAAATTCCTCTTAGGTTTTGCTCTTAAAAAAGAAAAAAAAATTCATGAAATACCTTTTCTTGAATAAATAGCCATGCTTCATGTTCTATTTTCTTTCTTTTCATTGGCTGGCAAAAGACTCAGCTGATTTTATGCTCAGTAATCCTTTATATAACATATCTATTCTCCATTATTTCCCCTTCATCTTTAATATTTGGAAGTAACTTAATTATTTTTGTATAGTTGAAAATAAATTCTTTCAGATATTCTTTGAAAATTGACAGAAGAGGAAATGACTAAGTTTATAACTTCAAAAATAGTTTGCCACAGACCCAGTAATTTTATAATTTGATTACATGAATTAAACAATGAACTTTTAAAAAATATTGACCAAAAAATATTGTCAAGTGGCTAAATTCCAGCTTCTAAATAGAAATACATGATTTAATGCTATTGCCACCAATCAATGATTCTTCAATAACTTACTGAAACATCAACTATAGATTTTTTTCTTATGGTACAGTAAATATTTACCAGCTTAATAACATAAAATACTATATATTTAATAAACTAATAGTAAGCTCTCTGTAAGTCATATGCAAAGCAATACTGTAGGAAATATATATATATATATATATATATATATATATATATATATATATATGTAATTTTCACAAAAGTCTTGACCTGCATTAGACAGGAATTTTTAGGCAATCAGGTTAAATACTTTTACTAACATCCATAAACTGCCACATTGGAGAACTGATATATAAATTAAGGCTGTCCTTCATCTACTGTCTTATAGTATAGATATTTTTCAGTGAACCTTTAAAGGGTTTTTATAGGTAAAGATATATATATATTATCTAATAAGCTTTCTCTATAGAAAAATACAAGACCTGGCAAACAGCTCAGCAGATTAAAGTGCCTAATCCCTGCCCCTACCATTCCAGCCTGCCCCTGGGGCACGATGACCAATTAGACTGGGTATGGTGGCACACACCAGTAATCCCAGCTCTTGGGAGGCTGCAAACAGGAAGATCATTACAAGTCCAAATTAGTAGCGAGACCCTGAACACCCTGTAGACCATTCCCTAAAATACAAAAATAAAAAATAAAAATACAAAACAAAGCTCCAAATAATATTGAAGCATCCTTTTAATAGGAATTTTTAAGCATAAATTATGTGTTTATTGTAAGCCACATCAAAGTCAGTAGGCTAGTGGCTTTTTTAAAAAATATTTGTACACATAAAGAAAAGCAAAATGGTTTGTCCTAGCTCCCATATGCCTGGATCTTTTTTAAGGGAAAAATAAATATTAAAAATGATACCAAATTTCAAAACAAGATGATAAAAAAATTCAGTGTGGAAATTCCTTAAAAACTCTAAGAATAAACACTCCATTTGTATACCACTGCGATATATGTGCACCCATGTCTTTAGCAGCTCTATTTGTGACAGATGAAACTTGGAAACAATCCAAATGCCCATCAACAGGGGAAAGGATAAAAATATGTAGTTTTTTATATATAATGGAGTACTACTATTTTTATAGGTAAATGGATACAACTAGAAGCTATACTTACAAGTGAAAAAAATCAGACCCATATGTGTAAATATCATATTGCCTCCATAGTGTAAGCACCTGAAGAATAAATAAGATACAAAAAAAGCACAATACTATGAGAGGAAAAGAAACTGCCCAGATCTTTAAAGTAGCAGCATCTTATTCTGTCTTCACAGAAAAACAAAAGCTATCACATTAATATATGAATATATGCATCATACCCTATTTATATACCTTTACATTTTATACCAAAGTATGTTTGTGTTTCCTAAATGTATACTTGAGTATGTCACAAAGGTACAGTATTATAGCAACACTTAAGAGTAATATGTATACATCTAAAAACCAGGCACTGAGAATGTGAGAAATAATGAAAGACAGAAGTGAAAACAATGAAGCAATTGATCTTTTGCAAAAGGGAAGGGGCTCAGGAGGTGGTGGGGAGGGTGGGAAAGAAATTAAAAAGAAACTGTGTCATATACCTGTAAAACAATTCTAAACTCATATGGAACTAGAAGCAACCTAAAATATCCGAACCAGTCCTAGGCAAAAGAAAGGCAAGAGGATCACAATCCCAGGCTCCAAGCTGTACTACAAGGTTACAGTATATTGGCCCAAAAATAAACATTTATACAGATCAATAGAATAGGAAAAAAGGATGCAGGAAAAGCTCCAAGAAACACTCACTACTTGATTTTTGACAAAGGGACTAACTCACACTGTAGGAAAGACAGTCTCCTTAGTAAAAGGTACTGAAAAAATTGACTTTGCATAGACTACATGAGCAATTAACCCTAACTGTCCAAGAAATAATACCAGAAAAAAAAGAAAAAGAAATAATACCAAGAATCAACAAATGGTATCATATCAAATTAAAAAGCTGCACAGAAAGTAATCACCTGAATGGAAATCTACTGAATGACAAAAAAAAAAAAAAATTGCCAGCTATTTCTTAGACAGAAGACTAATATGTAGGACACATAAATACTAAAAAAAAAAAAATCATCTAAAAAAATGAACAAGTACAATGAACAGACCCTTCTCAAAAGAAGAAGATATATGAAAAATATCAACATTGCAGGCCACTATAAAAATGTAAGTTGAAACAATGAAATCCCATTGTACTCCAAGAACAATGTCAAGAAACCAAAAACAACAAATGCTGGTGAGGCTACAGGGAAATAGGAAATCTCCTGCACAGTTGGTGGGAGTATAAACCACCATTATGGAAATAATTATGGATGATCCCTCACAAAACTAAAACAAAGAACTCCATTCTACCTAGCTATTTCCTTTCTAGGTAACTTCCATTAAGCGTTAAGACATCCTATTACAGTTATATGCATACTTTCGACAATAGCAGCACAATTCACAACAGCTTAATCTTGGAAGTGACCTATATATCCATCAACAGCTGAATGGATAAAGCAAATGGGGCATTTACAAACTAGCAGTAGGCCGGACTACTCTGCCACAAATAAAGATAAACTTGAGTCATCTGCAGGAAAATGGATACATCTAAAGAATAAAATGGTAAGTGAAATGAATCAGATACATAAGCTTAAAAGTCACACGGTTGCTCTTATGTGAGAAACTCAAAATATAAATAAAGAGCAAAGTAGGAGACTGATGATGGGAAATAGCAAGAAAGTTGTTCTGCATATGAGAAAGAGACTGGGAAATGGGCGGGAGAGAGAAAGAGATCAAAGAAAAGAATAAAAATGTGCTATACATGTACTAATTCCATGAGGCACGTGATCATTATGAACTATACACAGAGTAGTAAAAAATTAATAAAATTAGACAACAAATCAACATGAATATATTTTATTCTTTTAAAAACTGTATTTTATACCAAAGATTAAAATCTGAATAAGAATTTATGAAGAACTTGTAATAACGTTCCTTTTTATTTTGCAGTACCAGGGGTTGAACACAGGACCCTGCACTTGCTAGGCAAGCACTCTCCCCAGCCCAGCAGTGTTCTTTTTAATTCTATAGCTATGAATTTCCTGAAATAGAAGTCCTTTCATTTTCCATTCATTTTTAGGACCTATTTTACAGTGATTCATACTTCTGAATTCCTATGTTTTGATTACAGTACAGTACTTTTCCTAACTACAGCAATATTCTGATAAAGTAGCTAATATGAATAAAAGGAATGCACATATTTCTTTTAATATACATCTTAATATGTTATACAAAACATTTTATAAAATACTATATAATATCAAAAATAAACTGAGTAACAGCTTCAATCCTCATTCCTTATTCTTACTACACAGTAAACTAAGCCATGTGTGATGTTTTTCATATTACTGGACTTGGGAAGCCTCTAATTTCAAGTCATAGAGTTGAATAAATTCAAGTTATCCTTACTACTTACAACATGCATTTCTCATCTCAAAAATATCACGGGAAAGTAATACAAATGGAAATAGCATTCTTAATTTTCCACATTAAGTACTTGCTTCTTTTGAGGTTCTAAAGGGCCGACTGATAAAACAACCTAAGAATAAATTAGTACTACTTTCCAAAGTTGAACATTCATCTACATGACCCATATTTCCTTAAGAATACCATATTAAAATATATTCTAAATTATAATTCTTAATTTCATAATTCCTTCATTCTTTCATTGATCTTTAGCATGAATATTCACTTAGTAAGAAAACACACTGAATTTTAGGAATAAAGTATGAGCTTACTTGATAGTCTTAAGATCTGAATGTCTATGCTTCAAAACAAGTCAGACCTGAACTTATTTCACCGTTAATGTTAGAATACTGTTAACACTGGAATTTTTTTTTTAAATCATATATTTAGCTCATTATCTAAAATCCAGAGTTGGATTTCAGTTTAGTAAGTATTCTCTTCAGTTTCACTAAGTTCTAACAATTAGAAGATTAACAACAAAGAATGACAAAATGAGATATATTATGTTTATGCAAATTTGTTTATATATGACTACATCATAGTCCTTCATTACATTGAAAAAGATATATAAAATATGAAGTGATTATTAATTATGATATGAAGAAACTTCTAAACCTGTAATATTTCATTAATGGTAAGTAAACAATGACAAACATGGCAGGGAAGAGGCACCTTCCAGTACATAGTAGTACAAAGAGTACTACATTTCAAAAGATTCCCCGCCAAGAGTCTAACTTAGGCTGTTCCACTAACTTGCTCTGTGATTTTAAGTTTCATAACTATACTTGGTTTCCTCAAGTACAAATTGAAAACTACAAAACAATTTTTAACAAGCCTTGCAAGTCAAAATTCCATGAATTTAATATCTCTGAACTGAAGCAGAAAAATCAAACATTTTGGAGAGCCACAGGGCATCTTCTTTTCTGATTCAATAAAGTATCTATTATACTGTATTAGCAGGCTGAACTCATTAAGGCGATGATCTAATTTAGTAGCCAGATATGCTGGTACACACCTATAATCTGAGTACTGTCTGAGGCTGAGGCAGGAGGATTACAAATTTAAGTTCAAGATAAGTAATTCAGCCACTAAGTGAAACCCTGTTTCAAAATAAAATTTAAAAATGTGCTGAAGCATGATTCCAAGCAAAGGCCCTGGGTTCATTCCTCAGGATCTTGAAAAGATACAATATATATGCTTATTTTTATTTCAAAAACACCTCATTTAGAAAGAACTAAAAATGCTTTCATACATTTCAAAGTCTTATCGGAAACAATATAAATGAACTCTCTTTTTACAAAAAGTGTTAAAATAGCATAGGTTTAGATATTCTTACTCTGTAGCATGATGAAAGGAAGCTAGTTCATTTAAAATAGAAAAGAGGAATAATTATTAGACCAACTGTGTTTATTCAACTCCATTGTATGCAAAGGTCAGGGAATACTGGGAAATTCTTCTTTGTGATAGTCTTCAAGTACCCAAACTTCCTTCATCAGTAACCTAACCTCTGGACAGAGCTTCTAGGTAGGACACAGAAATATACAGAGGTGGAATATTATAATGAAGGAGTATGCCAAAGTTAAGCAAAGTGAGATGACATGGGGAGTTTCCTTACATTCAAATATCTATACATAAAAAGTATATGTGGTATATACATATATATGTCCATTTTGTGATAATTCAATTCTTTGTTCTAATTCCAAATCTCACCAATTATCCATTCATTATTACATTTAATTCTCCAGCATGCTGATGTTTATCAAAGCACTGCCTCTGTAAATTTTCATTATATTTCTGCTAGATCCATGGTCCAATTTGATTCCTACTGAAAAGTACATAGCCTATGGCAGTCTTCACAGATTTGAAGACATGTAAATTATTTTCTCTTTCAACTCACAAAAATAACAAAACACCTGGAGATGATATACACATACCTACTTCAAAGTGAGAAAAAAAAAGAATGGAAATCCTATAAATAGAAAACAAACTGAATGTGATGTTTTCAAGCACTAATATTAGAACAGACAGCTGTTAATCTGCAAACCTACATTCAAATTTTAAAAATTATCCTGTAAATTCTTATATAGCTATCTATACAGGAACAGCATTAGCCTTTTAGCTTAAATGTGGAATTCACTTTTTCATACGAACTATTGTAGCTTTATTTTCATCAATTAGGAGTAATTTTCATGTTTTATTATAAAATGCTCTGTTTTGGAGAATATTGTAAACAAACAGATACAAATTATAAGCCAAAGAAAATAGAACAAATAAAATGAAGAATAACAATTCTATACAAGAAAGTTATAGAAGTTAATTTTAAAATGATCATTTAAGATTTCAGAATACTTCAGAGCTTGTGTTCATTATAATACGGCAATCACATACTATCTCTGCCCTACTTACTATTCTCTAATGTCTCCCTTTCTCATCTCTTTTCATCTGTAAGTTTAGTAGTACACTGTTTCTATAAATTTCTGAGATTAGTAGCATATTGTTTATAAGACAGCACTACCCTATACCTACACAGTTCTCCATGGTATATAGGAATCATCTCACTCCACGATCCAGAAGACATTCACATAGATCTTTGTTCTACATCTGAACAATGAATTTAAGTAATAGTTACCCAAAATATACATACTCAAGCTTCAAAAGCCTTTCAATTTAGTTACAAATGAAAGAAATAAAGCCCCAATTACACATAAAATGGCACTAGCATAAAGTGTAACTCCATCTTAAAGATGATGTAGGTTTCAGAAATTGAGGTTAGTTCTCAATGAAGAAAACTAATAAAATCAATTAAAGCAAAGAGTCATGCAAACACACACAGAATTGAAGATAGGCTGCGTCATCCGTGGGTTTATTGTCAGGATCAAACAGTATCTTATACTGTCAAATACAGCTATTGAAGCTAGTGGCAGAAATAGAAGTCTTTGCTATAATGGCCTATAATGTATCAAGGATTCTCATTCCAAACACCTTCTGGTCCCATTTGTTACTAAGCCCTTCACTCCATTGTTTCAGTTAAGATGGCATCAGACAGATCAGACCTCTCTCACAGGCTGAGCATCCTCAATCTGAATATCTAAATTCTACTACTTTGAGTGCCATTTTGATTACACAAGAGTAAATTTCCACATCTGATCTCAGCAGCAGGTCGAAGTATAAAGCACAGGTATAATGTAAACATTGCATAAAGTCACTTTCTGGCTTTGTGAATAAGATGTATATAAAACATAAATCAATCTCATGTTTACACTTGGATTAGAGTTTTAAGATATCTTAATATGCACATACAGATATCTAAAATCTGAAAAAAAATCTGAAATTCTTCTTGTCCCAAGCACTTGAATAAGGTGTATGTGTATATATATATATATATATATAAAACCTGTGCTGCTTTCCTCTCTTCTATAAAGGATCTTCATTCATATATCCAGATTCACTTCAACCACAGAGATAGCCATCAACTGAAATATCACCCTCTTATAAAGGCCTGTCAGTCCAATCCCCAAATAATAGGCTTTTTAACCCAGATTTAATTCTTTAAGCACATGCACAGTGACCTGATATCATATTATATGTTTATGTATCTGTTTCCTTTCTTGCCCTCTATACTGGTTCTGCACATTTTAAGTTGGGAAACTGGCCTTGTGTACTGGTGTTGTGTGGACAGGTACTGAACAAGCCTATTAAAATGAATTAAAACTATATAAGCCACAATTTGATTTTCTGAGACTTTATGCTACTGGCATTACTTCAAGTTCCCCAAAGCTCTATTATCAGTATTCTTAGAAGAGTGGAAAATAAAGAAGATGGGTAAATTATAATCATAAAACCACAAAAAGACATTTACTTTTAGAAGAAAACCTTCCTGCCCCATTTGACGTTACCTCAGCTGTCATCCTACACTTCAACTTTATTTTGTCTTATTGTTAACTTCTGATACCTCACTCTCTATTCCCCCTACACTTTTCATGATTCAGATTTTCTTTACATAACAGACTTGTCAAAATTCTCAAGGCAAAATGGATTATACTATATAAGGATATGTACTCACATTTGCATTTACATTTTTGTTACATATAAATTTTTCCCATATAATCTATAAAACTTGGTCCCTACCCTACCCTACCCTTATTAAATATTTTTCTTAGCAAATACTTGCAATACATAATAATTACATTTATAGTGGAGAACCTGTATAATTTATAATGGCTAAACCTTAGAAACAACCCATATGTCCATTAACAGATGTATAGACAAAGAAAAACTGGCATTTATTCACAAAGGAGTACTATTCTGCCATAAAAAAGGATAGGCTTGAGGCAGTTTCAGGTAAATGGGTACATCTTGAGACAATAAGGTTAAATGAAATAAATTAAGACATGAAAATTTATTTCGTAGATTCTCTTAAAAGAGAAAAGCAAATATAAGTAAAGAGTAAAATAAAGGATAGATAACAGGGGCTGGGGAGATGGCTCAGTAGAATAAGCACTTCCCTGGCAAGCGCAAGGGTCTGAGTTCAATCTCTGGTTCCGCCAAAAAAAGGATAGATGACTGGGAGTAGGGAGATCTTTTAAAAATGTTTGCATTTTGCATACCTTTTAATCCTGTAGAATGTGGATTTCTTTCTGATAGCAATAATATCTGTGTTAGATGCCACTTATATGCAATAGTTTACTATTTGATACATATAATAGTTGACAACCATTAATTTTACCTTTGTAGAAGAATTAGTTATGGATCTTTTTAATGGAAAAAAATACCATTTTCTTCTTCAGTTAAAAGAAAGAGTGGACATCAGGAAATAAAGTTTCGATGATAAATTTTACATAGAGTTTGACTTAAGTTGGCAGGCCAGGGCCCACATGGAGGAGATGCTGCCCCACAGCTGAGGAGCTCACCCATAGTATGCAGTGAGCATCTATTTCCATGACCAGCCACACTTCAACATGGATGCTCTCCTACTTCAGAGCACAGAATTGCATCACAAGTCCCCAATAGGAACATGTGCATGCCTGAAAGCCTCACAGTCGAGTTAGGAAAGCAAGAAGTAAAACTTAGGTTATATATAAAGTAGCACTAACATCCAGCCTGTTTGAGCTAGAAAGGCTAGAATCTTGAAAAATTGGGAAGGCTTTTATGGAGAAGGTCAGTGCAGAAACTGGCTCTCAAAGGAGAAAAATACAGGGCAAAACATTCAAATGGAACCTACCGAAGACCCATGCAAACGCGGACAGAAATGAAGAGATTTTTACCCTTGGGTTTCTTTTCAATAGCAGACAAAATACCACATCACCAAATCTAGCTGCTGAAGCTAGCAGGAGAACAATGCTTATTTCTATATATATACTGAAGCTCAGAAAACAATACAAGACATATGGCGAGTGGGGAAAGGGGAGTGAATTCATTATTACAGCTTTGAGGGAAAAATAATACTTCCATTCCCGTGAATGTTCATTTTACCATTCTTATTTTTTCAGTGTAAGAGAAATTAAATTGTACATTTTCAACAGCTCACAAGCAAATGCTTTTTAGGTAATTAAAGCAAAATAATTGATTTATTTTTTTCCATTAGGCCAGGTTCCATTAAGTAGTTTGCTCAAAAAGAGTCTGAAAGTTCAATGAATGAAAATACATGGTTTGTCATATCAGCCGGCATCATCATGGTACATCGCAGTACTATAGCTACCAGCACTCCTAAGGACTGCAGAACAAACAGCCAAGGAATGGAGATCTAGGAGAGAAACACACCATATTAGTTGAGGGGGGGCACCTATTTAATTGTGTAGTGATGGGCAAGACACAGCTCCTGCAATGTATAAAATAATATATTTTAAATAAATAAGTTTTCTTCTTACTAGTAATTGAGCAATCAGGTAATAAAAAATCTAAACTTTGGTAACTCTTGTTCAAAGATAAATTCAGTTTGGAGAAGAATTTAGAACTAAATGATGTAACTAAAAAACTAAGTATAAGACACTCAGCAGTCTATAAGAACAGCATAGCAGACCTGAGGAGAATCAGAACTACCCCTTTCTCTAGGTTACTCTGTTGACATATGTTATTTCTTTCTTAACATACATCTGTTTGGCAAGAACGTAAATACCTAAGTTTAAGATGCAAGTAAATACACACATTTTAAAACTACCTTGTCAAGTACTCTTTCTAATTCAAATGAGTACTAACACAAATGAAGGCCCTTAAGAGCTGGTTACCTAGGTACACAAGAAAGGATTTTTCTCCAAGTTTCTCTAAAAACATAAGCCATATCACTACATGATTTATCTAGTTAAAATTTTAAAATTGTCTTCTAAACATAAACTTTACTGAAATGCCACACAACTCCCTTTCTTCCCCATATTAAAATTTTAAGGAAAACAGCTTGTTTCTAGAATTAAAGAAATAGTGTGGGGTCCAGGGAGATAGTTCACTGAAATAAGTTTTTGCCTGGCAAACACAAGGTCCTGAGTTCCTGAGTTCGATTCCTGGTACCACCAAAAAAAGAAAAAAAAAATGGTACAGATCATAGTGACATTTTTCAAGTGTTTTAAGTTTTATGTTATAAGCAACATTTATTTCTTTCAAAAGTCATCTAGGGTCCGGGGAGATGGCTCAGTAGAATAAGTGTTTCCTTGGCAGGCACAAGGGTCTGGGTTCAATCCCCGATTCTGTAAAAAAAAAGTCAACTAAATGATTGATAACTATGACAACAAATAAAAATACTGCCTAACACAATAATAACTCTTCACATGACTTAATGTGGCACGTGATGCCCAAGTCATGAGAGTGAAGTAAAATGGCAAATTGAAGTATCAGCCTGGGAATAGAATTTTGAATATTTTTATTAGTGGTGAATATATAGAAATTTCCTAAATTTAGCACCATGTAAATACTACCATTAGAATGACAAACATCAATTGGATATCACATTCTAAAAGCCTTAGGACAAAGGAGCCCTGTATGGTTGTTTTTTAGCAGTGTAGTTGAAGAGGGTAATCAGTGTCTACAACAGTTGAAAGGGGAACAGGGGAGGTTAAACAGGGCCCTGTGAAAGTCAATGAATATAGTCTAATAAAAGTAAGGATGGGATGGAAGAACAGAAATATTTCTGGCATTCTCCCTCCAGTCCATTTTTAACCTTGTGTTTTCCATGTTTTCTATTTTAACAAGAAACAAAATGACCTTAACACATTTTAAAGCACTAATTTTTCTAGTAAACAATGTTCAAAATAATCGTGGTCAAATTATATCTAATAACATATTTAATATTTCAGGAAAACAAAAATGAATGTAAAGATAGATCCATATCTCATTTCCTTCTTCAGATCAAAAAACCAAGTAGAAAACTATCTAAAATGATGTAGGAAGTAGCAAGAGGTTCTCCGTTCTCCCAGTCCTCATTGACAAGCTCTTGGTTATTTCTTCTTACAAAGACAATGTTTCTATAACCATTTGATAACCATTGTTGAGAATCGCATTTTTACCTATTATCAATAATTGATGAACTTTAGCTTCATTAAAAATAATGACCTGAGAAAAAGGGCTCAGAAAGTATAATGAAACATTCTTGCAGACAGCGCTTGATATTACCTAAAACTACTGCAGATTTTCTAGGAAGTTTATACTTTATGTTTCATCCTCTAAAACTGCAGCATAAAAGACAAAGTCAGGCACTGGCTTTTGATGAGTATTTTCTATTCTTAAATAATGCTGCAGAGACATAGCCTAAGATAAGACAGCAAAAAAAAAAGGGTTTTTTTAAAAAAAACTCTATTTCTCCAGGAAATTAAAATGCACTATAAATATACTTTGATGAAAAACCTAAGACATTTTCCAAAGAAACCCTATTATATCACACAAAGTATATACTTTGTTAAAAATCAACAGTCTTTGATTAAATCAACATTTCTACACCTCAGAACTATAACTACTCTATTCTATCAGAATCACTAATTAAACTTTCTAAAATTAAAATGTCCCACCTCAGTGAAACATAAATTAAAAGTAACTGTGGTTTTGCTTCACAGTTCTGTGAAAGTGTATATATTAAATCCAAGTGATCCACTTACCTATACAATATGTTGTACTAAATTCATTACTTAAAATTTATTCAGGCATTATGATTCAGTTTCTTAAATCATTTCAGAAAGCTTATAAACATTACACAAGAAAAACTGTCACTAATGACCAATATTTCTTCATTATTTCCCTTAACTTTCAAAACAAAATAGTCATTTCAAGAAACAAATGTTTAAATAATAGTAATTTTTCAAGTCTAGAACAAAACTTTTAACTAGGTGAAATCAGCAGCTCTTTAACATTCATTGTAATAATACCTACAATCATCTAGACAGTAGATAACATTACAATGACTCACAGAGTTCTCACAAAACATACTGCAATATACACCAAAATTTTAAGTGTATGTTTTTAATACCTCTTCACTATCTCAAAATACTTCTCTGTAATTCAGTTATACTAACTTGAAGTTATGATAGGCTTTCCCTACCTACTTGTCCTATAATAATGATTTCGAATGTCACAAAGAACAAGACAAAATAAACACAGACACTCTGATAGAGAATAACCACCTACAATCCTAAAGAGTTACCCAATTTCTTCAGAACCTGTCCTAAAGTTACCAACTAGATAAAAAGGAAATATAGGCCATAGGAATGGATTTCAATAATTCATTTTTAATATATCAGTAGCTCTTCAAAAATATATGAGACTAAATCAAAATCAAGCAATCCATTTTACTTCATCTTAATTTCTTAATTAACTTAGCCAAAAATTCCTCACATAAAACACTGCATTAGTTGGCCATATGACAACATAAGAAATTTTGCTCAACACCACATGTCTAATAAAATTAAGTTGACTTTAACCACAATACTATTTCAAGAAGTCCATTAAATTATCTAGGAACACAAAATTTTAAAAACAGCCTTGGGAATAACTTTTTTCTTACAGCCATTACTAAATCCTTATTGAGCCGATTACTTATCCAGGAAAAAGTAGCAGAAAGCTGAAGAAAGGGCACTAGCATCTAAGAACTCATAAAAGTAGAAGAGTCTAATCATTTTATTTTATTAGGTTCACTAATATGTAAAAATGCTGCTTTATTTTCTGCAATTTGATTAATATTAATTACTTTGATACCTTTCCTTAATTCCATCTTTAAAAAATTTATCTTAATTCTAGCTCTAAAAGTTCATTTTTTAAAAAAAATACATGAATTTGAAATATGTCCAATTCCTTCTAAAAGTTCATATCCCCAACTAAAATAAAGCACAAAAGGTCTCTAAAAAGAAAAACACTATAATGATACAGCGCTGGGTGCCCATCAGTCTCCCTAGATAGATAGTGTTCTATCTTGATACCAAGTGCACTTAATGGGTGTGGAGTCTGCCTGAAGGCATCTGTAGCTTCTAAAGAAATGTGGGAAATGCAAGTCATAAGCTTCTTTTCTTTTGAAGCTACTAACCTACACTTTTAAACATCCTAATGGTTGATTTTGTAGAGATGATCAGTTTCAGCCCTGACACCTTAAAATGTTTCCTATCAGTCATAAAAAATTATGTGTCTGTGTGTGCCCACATATTTGTTACAAAACTGTTTGCTATCTATACTCTCTTATCTTTTGTGATCTTGTAAAATAAGAATTGTGGCTTATAGAAAAAAAAACGCATGTCCTAAATATCGATGGAAAATAATATGTCAAATATCCACGAAAACTTGTCCTTTACAATGAAGCACTTTCTAGACATCTCAAGACACTGTACTTTGAACATATTCATATGTTAATTAGGGCATAAATTTTGTTCTTTGTCATAATACTTCAATACCTTTTTACATTCAAGAATAAGAAAAATTATTTTGTGTATTTAACTTCATTCTCTTTGTCATACCCATTTTACAGATTAAAAAAAGATGCTTTTTCCTCCAAATCATTTAGTTGTTTTCCTCAATCCATTTAGGAAAGAGAAAAAAATAGTTCCTTTGAAGTACTGTTAAACCTCCACGGGCCCACCATCAACTCAGCCATATCCAACCTCCACCCCACTGCCCTTCAGAGCACCTACCCTAGTGTTGTCATGGTGACGATGGTATACCAAAACGCTGCAGGGATGCTGGTGAACTTGCTGGCCGAAGACCCCTTCTCTGCGTAGAACATAACCGTAGCGAAGATGATGATCGCCATGGTGAGGGAAAAGAGCAAGAAGCCCAATTCCGAGGCACAGCTCTTCAGGGTGTAGCCCAGGATGCGCAGGCCTTGAGAGTGGCGGGAAAACTTAAAGATCCGGAAGACTCGGAACACTCGGAGCGTGACGAATGCTCCACTGACGTCCTCATTATCGGTCATCACCAGCCCAATGTAGTAGGGCAGGATGGCCACCACATCGATGATGCTCATGACACTTCGCACAAAGCGGTAGCGACTCGGGGCCGCGGCCAGGCGCAGCAGGTACTCCACGGTGAAGATCATGACGCAGGCGGTGTCCAGGCAGAAGAAGGCCACTGCGTAGCGCTCTCCACACGGCAGCTCCTTGATGTGGCCGGGACTGGAGCCACACGGCACAGTCTCCACCACATTGGCGATGACCGAGACGGCGATGAAGAAGCCCGTCACGTAGTAGAACACCAGGGCCATGGTGCTGGTGTGCGGGTTCTCGAAGGCGCGCCACACGCGCTGCCGCGCCGTCATGGTGGGCAGCGCGCTCTCGCCCGTGGTGTCCGTGTCCGCGTCGTCCTGCAGGCGCTCGGCGTTCTCTCGCCGGCGGTCCTTGTACTCCTCGTAGCAGCAGTCGCCGATGATTTCTGGGATGAGGCCGAAGAAGGCCAGCTCCTCGTCATAGGCGGAGATGCACTCGTGGCGCGGGTAGTGCAGCTTCCCGGTGCGGTAGAAGTTGAGGATGTGGCGGAAGATGTCGGGGTCCCGGTCAAAGAAGTACTGCTGGGTCTCGGGGTGGTAGAAGAAGTCCCTCTCGGAGCTGCCCAGCAGCGTGTCTGGGTAGCGCTCCAGGGTGTCCTGCCACGTCTGGAACCGGGTGCCGCTCACGTTCAGCACTATGAGCGCGTCCTGAGTTCTCTTCCGCTCCTGCCTCGGCGGCGCGGGCATGGGCCCCGAGGCCACGGGCATCCACCCGATGGCCGCCGCCCGGGCGAAGGGCAGCCACGCCGCCACGCCGGCCGCCATGCTGCTGCTGAGGCGCCCGCCGGGCCTGCCTGAGGCTCGCTCGAGGCCCTCTGCCTCTCACGTCGGACAAGGCGCACAGGCCGGCGAGGAACCAGCCTTCTGCCCCGGCAGGCTGCCGGAGGAGGTCCCGGTGACCAGAAGGGCGAGTGTCCCCACAAAACAGTAAGGAAAAGTGCAAGGTCCTGAAGCAAAGCCCCGACAACCCGGCAACCTCTGCGCGGAGCAGGCCACCGCTGCCTGGCGCACAGGCTGCTGGGAGGCGGCCGTCGCTTCAACAGATGTCCGTGACTCCTCCCGCGCAGTCGGGGTAACCCGGGTCGGTGTATGCCGCAGGCGAAAGAAGTCACCAGTGGGCTTTCTCGGGGACCCAGGGAGAGCCTGTGGCTTCCCTCTCAGACCTTCCCTCGGAGGGCCCTTCCCGCCAACGGAGCCTCAGACGGCGACCTGTTGTGGCTGCGGGGATGCGGTCGCGGCCGCTGCCCCACGGCCCCGCAAGTCCGGATGCGCGTCGCCTCCTCGGTGTTCGCGGACCCGGCGGAGCCCGCAGCGGGCACGGCGGGGGGCGCGACGCGGAGCCGCCTCCCCGTCTGCCAGCACCTCGGCGTCTGCCGCCGGCGTCGCCGGTCGCCCCTTCACTCTAGCAAGTTCAGCTCAGGTGCAGCGTGCCGGTCACGGAGCCCGGAGCCGCCAGGCGCCGTCGCCCGGCGACAGCAGCATCTGCCGCGACGCAGCACGCGC
Source organism: Ctenomys sociabilis (assembly GCA_004027165.1). NCBI lineage: Eukaryota > Metazoa > Chordata > Mammalia > Rodentia > Ctenomyidae > Ctenomys > Ctenomys sociabilis. The sequence goes on along the minus strand of PVKA01014031.1, from coordinate 30,776 downwards.
CTCGCCGCGGAACCTACCTGGCCAAGTGCGCGCCGGGCTGAGTTCTCAGAGACTTTCTCCTCGCCGTGCCCCCGGAAAAGGAAAAGGCGAGACGGCAGCTCGCGCGCCGCGGGCTCCGAGGCGCCGCCGCCGCGGGAGCATAAATAAAGCTCGGGCGGGCGCCTCGTCCCCTGCCCCCACCGCTCCGTGCCTTCCCTCCGCCTTTTCACCTTCCAAAAGCCAGGCGCTGGCGAGCCGAACCGCAGCAACAAGTTCAAAAGGTGCGGGGGAGGCGAGAGCCCGGGGCGCTCCTCCTGCCAACTTACTGCGCGGCCGCGGGGGCCGGGGCCGGGGCGGCGCGGCGCCGGGGGCCGCGGGGCTGCGGGGCGCCCGGGCGGGCGGTGGCGGCGGCACGGAGGGGCCGGGGCCGGGGCCGGGGCTGGCGCGGGCTCTCGTCCGAGCGCGGAGGCAGGAGGCGCTCGGCGGCGCGGGGGCGCGGGAGGGCTGCTCGCTGCTTCACCGCCGCCAGTGGGTGGTCCCGCATCGCCCCGAGCTCCCCGCGCCGCTCTGCTCGTGCGATCAATAAATAAGGAGAAAATAAATAAATAACCGCGCGCGCGCCCCGCCACGCAGGTTAGGAGAGGAGGCTCCTGCCTTTCCCTCGGCTTGACCTTTCTCCGCCTCCGCCCCCTCGGGCTGCTGTCGCTCCTCCCCAGCCACCCACCAGCCCTGGCGCCAAATGTCACCGAGGGACAGCGTCCAGGTGGCTCTGCCCGGGAGGAGAGCGAGCCCGGAGGAACAAAGGGAAGGAAGGGAGCCTCACGCGCTGGGCTGCGGTGGTTCGGTGGCGGCGAGGAGGAAGGGAATGTTGCCTCGCTTCTGCCTCCCGAGCCCGGGTTCAAGGCGAGCGTGGGAAAGGGGAGAGGAAAAAACTCGAGAGAAGCTGGCGAGGAGGGAGAGCGGAGCGGAACGCGCAGGAATTGGTTGTCTTCTGGGAACGACTAGGTCTCAAGACCTGCAAAGCTCCGCGGCAGAATTTTTAAGCGCTTTCCCCTCTTTCTCTCTTTGCTTTCTTTCCTTTTTCTTTTTTTTTTTTTTTTAATTTGTATTTTTTCTACGACAGGAGGTGACTATGTCATCTGCTCAACTTGATAAGAAGACAGGCAGTCTCCTTGTCCAGCTCTGTCACAACTCCTTTCCCTGTCCTTTTCGAATGACAGGAGGATTTAGAACCCTTTTCTAAATGTCAGCGTCAGGGGGCGTGCGTCTCTGAGAGTGCCCGCACCCTGCCTCCTTTCTGCGCACCTCTGCGCATATCTAAAACGGTTAAAGTAGTTAAAGGTGTCCTGCGAGGGGTAGGTGATGTGGAGAGAGTGACGGAAAAATTGTCACAGCCAACCATTCTGATTGTTCCCCCCCCTCCCCCGCTCAGTTATTAAGAATCTCCTTTAAAACGAAGCGTATAACATTTTAAACCACTAGATGGCGTGGATGGCGAGAAGTTAAATCTAAGGTTTGGCTCTCGTGAAAGGTGAAGGATCAAAAAATAAATTGATCCAACAGAAAATCAGATCACAGAAGCATCCTCAGGACCCTGCTGCCACTCACCTCTTTAGGGTTTATATGAGATGCACTATGCAGAGTTTTGATGGATGTGAAATGTTAGGTAGAGAGTTTCCCGTTAAAATGCCTTTGAATATTAATCTAGATTATTGAATCAGCGGCAGCATAATTAATACTTTTGGAAAAAATGACGATACTTATGTGTTGATTGGGAATGTAAATCTAATTTAGTTTTCAAGTGTCTGCCCTTGATTTGTGAAGTGGACTCCGTATTATACAGAAATTAACTTTAAAGTCCTAGAGATAAGACACCTGATGTGTCAACCTCAAAATTTGTACATTCCTGAGTTCAAGTACCTACTGCTACAAAAAAAAGAAAAAAAAAGGAACGAAGGAAAGGCATAGAAAAATAATGGAGACAATAACAGACCTTACAATCTATAGAATTTTCTTTAGAAATGAAGAAAGATAGCTTGTTTGTTGTTGTTGTTTACTTTGTGGGTTTTTAAGCCTATACATGTACATGTTTGAGAAATCCAGTGTTGATTAATAAAGTTGAATCAAATTCACTGTGTTATATGAGGACACAGAAATGGAGCCACTTGCTATTTGTATTACTGAGTGAAAGTTCCATGTTGAACAAATCTATATAGCCTGTATACCTGAAAAGGAAAAGGAAAAACATGCTGACTGGAAAATAGAAAGGAGGGGATAACCAACCAGTAATGTAATCAAATGAAGCCGTTCCTAAGCCAGAGACATAGGTGGCACATGGCAGGGCTGAGCTGGCGCCTAGAGACCAGAATGCTGAATTTATGTCAGCACCAGCATGTCCAGGGAAGATGGGTCAAGCAGCCTCCAGACTAAAATTCTCCCCTAGGCAGCTGAGTACTTAAAAACATAGAAGTAGGAGTTTCACGCCACAAAATTCCCAAATAACAAAGAATATAGTATCTACAGTTTTACAAACGTTTTATCTACCTTCCTACCATCCTAACAAGCTACTTTGTTATGGTAGAAAGATGTGTACTTAGAAAGACTAACACATATCTAAATTCAAATTCTAGCCCCCTAAATTACGTACTGAATTTTTTCACTCAGCAAATAATTTCTATGACTGGAAATTGTAGATAATGAAACAAATCTGTTTCAGGCCTTTTGTAAGGATTAAACAGGATGATCCTTCAGAACACCAATGTACTACTAACCATATTAAGGGGACTCAATAATTCTGTTTTTGCTGTTTTAGTGCATAATATTAATACAATTCATTTTATTTGGCCTGCATATGGAATTCCCACAGATACGTATGTATATTTTCTCTTGCCTTTTAAAAATTATCTTGTCCTGATATGCACATACATGTAGTAGTTTGATCATGCTTTGAAGTATTATATACAGATTAGGTATTCAAAATCCATTGTCCATGCCTCCTCTGCCAAAGAGTCCTACTCTCTCCTCTTGGCTTTTCATTTTATGTGCTCTGCCTGGTTGATCGCATGGAAAACAAATTCAGTAAGATCAAAATTGAATTTGTCACTCTTGTTCTCCAGTAATCTACCCTTCCTGTTTTGTCTCCTGCTCAGTGAAGTCCAAGAAAGAAATCTGGTGATCTTTCTGTTCTTCACTACCACCCTCCAGCAAACAAATACATTTACCTAATGACCCTTGCTAGCAATCTGTCTTTACACCTACAGTGACTTTTCTAAATCTATTTTGAAGTAATTATAGCTTCACATGGAGTTTGTACGAAATTCCTTCTACCTGTCATCTACTTTCCCCTAAAAGTAACATCTTGCGTACAATATTTTAAGTATAAAATCACAACCCGGAAATTGACACTAATACTCTCTCAGTCTATATGTGCAGTCTGTATATGTTCTTCAGTAAAATGTGTGTGTGTGTGTGTTGCCTTCTGGCACACTCTAGGCTTCTGTAACAAAATACCATACACCAAGTGGCTTTTAAACAGCAGATACTATATTTGCTTCTCACAGCCTGCAGGCTGAGAAATCCAAGATCAAGGAGATAGCAGCATCAGTGTTTGAAAGAGGCTTACTTTCTGGTTTGGAAATGGCACCTTCTAGAAGCACTGAAACAGCTCTCTGAAGGTTCTTTTATAAGAACATGATCCCAATAATGGAGATCAACCCATAGGACCTAATCACTTTCCAAAGGTCAAATCCTTTTTTCTTTTTAAATTTTATTGAAGTACAAATAGCAGTGAGACAGTTTCAAGACACATTAACAGGACAGATTCAATAAATTAATGCACTGCAAACTGTTTTCATAATGTTTTGGTATCCTACAAGGTGCATACATGATATTATACTTACACACATTATTATAGCAGATGTCTCATCAGTAAATTAAGAGAGTGTAGCTGTTTACTTATCTTATTTTTTTATACCTGAATTATATCACAGATTCAATAATTAATACTTTCTACCTTGTTATCTCCCTAGTGTTTGTCCATAGTACTAGAAGCCAACATAATATCTTGTCCAACCACTATTAGTGCAAATCTTGCTTCTCATAGAATTACGCAGAAGCACAGCATATTTATCCTAACTATACTGTTTCTACACACACAATTCTTCCTTTCTATACCCCTTTTTTTTGTCTAGACCTGTCAAAGATGGGCACTCCATTGTCATTAAAACAATTTAGGTGCCTGAACTCGGCAACACAATCCAACACAGTCCAGCATTCCACAATAGTAAGTTATCTGAAAAAGTTGTTAACTGTAGCCATTTATAGCTCAACTTATTATGGCCCCATGTTGTATACCTCATTCTTATACTTTTCTGCTGGATGCTTAAGACCGAGATAGAGCAAGACCTGTATAACAAAGCATGTAGTTTTTGTTTCTGATGAGGTCAGTGAAGTCCCCTCAGGGTTTATCTTGTAATCCTGTACCTTACTCTATAGATCCTTTGTCTGTGTCATCCATGTGGATGAGTCACAGCCAATGCTTGACCAGTTTGCTCTCTGTGAGAGCCTAAGAGAAAGTTTTTCCTCCACGTGACTCTCCCCAGGTACACTATAGATCATTGATCTCCTTGCTCTGTGACTCCATAATCTCCTTGTTCAGAAAATTTGGGGCACAACTGAGTTTCATAGGTTCACCTATGTCCTTAGTCTTTGCTGACCTTGAAAGGCTAGGGCCAAAATGTTGGCTGGCCTTGCGGCTGTTTCTTCAATTTTGATCTGTGAACTTAGGTTGTTAACCATCCAGAAGAAAAGCTGCTTAGTACCCTGCAGCATATGCCGTTCATTTTACCCTGACTCAGTTGTTTTCAGTTGTTGTTGTACATTTCTATGTCTATTTCTTCTTTGCACTTATTATACTAGGGAGACTATATGATATTTGCACATGTGTGTCTGGTTTATTTCACTTACCCAAAGGTCAAATCCTAATGTTGCCTTGGTATTCAAATATCCTATGAATGAGTGGGTAGATTAAAATGTAGATATAAAACATAGACCATATAGATTCCATCCACTGAACTTTTATCAAATTCTGCCAGTTTTACAAACATTAATTACTGTGTCTATGATTTTATCACACATCTCTATTTTTGTGACTTGGATAACAGTTAACACATCACATCACTAGCATCACAATTAATGGCTACTGCAGCTTCTCTCCTCCCCTTCCCCATCAGCCACTAATCTATTCCCAATCTTTATAATTTATTAAGTCAAGAACATTATCTGAAAGGAATCATACAGTATAACATTTTTAATGCTACCCTGCATAAGAAAACCCAAAGCTATCAAAAGAATTTGTTCCAGCCAACACCTGAAGATAGGGTTCCTGTCTCTCAGCTTCTAAAGATATGTGGGAACCCAACTTCAATAGGCAGCAGTAATAAACCCAAGTAGATTTCTTGTAGACCATTCCCTCTCCTGATTTTTATAATCAGTTTTGCTCCCCTGACTACTGAGTTTCTCCATAATCCCTCCCTATTCCCTTTTCCTTTAAAATGTTCAGTTCCATCTCTGAAAATTTAACTTGAGAAGGATTTTTTGAAGGAGGTAGGCTGGTTCAGGCTGCCTTACATGTGGGTCTGGTAAGGCAAGGTCCCCTGCGCCCAATTGCATTTGCCTGAGCAGGCACTAAATCAACTGAGCTAACCTGCAGGCCCCTATGAAAACTGAACTTGAATTCAGTTCATTCTAGACTCTTGTCTACTGAGGTAGTAAATTAGTGACTGACATCTGGCCCTGCCACTTAAGTGTCTGTCCTGCTTTCTCTTTGACAGCAGTGATATTTCATTATTGTTTTATTTTGTGTTTCCATAATGAGAATTTTAGTTAACAAAATGTTTTTGTTTGTATATTTCCATCTTGCATATATTCTTCAGTAAGTATGTGTTGTCTTTTGCCCTTTTTTCTTTTTTTTTTGGCAGAACCAGGGATTAAACGTGGGCCCCCTGTACCTACCAGGGAAGCACTCATTCCCCTGAGCCATCCCCCTCTCAGCACCTTTTGCCCTGATTTTAATGTTGATTTTTTTTAGAGCTCTTTATATATTTTAAATAAATGTCCTGTATTAGATATGTTGCTTGAAAATATTTTTCCTAGTCTGTAGCTTGTCTTTTACTCTTTTTATGGAATCTTGTGCAAAATAAAATTTTTAACTCCAATAATGGTTAATTCATCCTTTTTTTTTTTTCTTTTGTGGGCATCAAGTCTAAGAACTCTTTCTAGCCAAAAATGCCAGAGATTTCTCCTTGATCCTAAATATTTTATAGTTTTAAGTATAAAATTAAGTCGCAAATCTTTTTGATACTTAACCTGGCAGGGGAGATTCTATAATCTACTTTAAATTAAATTTTGTGGGGACTATGGAGATGGCTCAGTGGAAAAAGTGCTTCCCTGGCAAGCACAATGGCCTGAATTTAATCCCCAGTTCTGCAAAAAAAAAGAAAAATTGTGTCTGAGGTCAAGGTTCTTTTCTTTCTTTCTTCTTTCTTTCTTTCTTTCTTTCTTTCTTTCTTTCTTTCTTTCTTTTCTTCCTTCTTTGTTTGCTTTCTTTCTTTCTTTCTTTCTTTCTTTCTTTCTTTCTTTCTTTCTTTCTTTCTTTCTTTCTTTCTTCCCTTGGGAGAGGTCATTATATGCCTATATGCACCCAGTTGCACCAGTACCATTTGTTGAAAATGCTAGCCTTCCTTTCTGTACTGTTCTGTACCTTTCTAAGGAATGAGTTGGACATATTTTATGGATCTATTCCTAGTTTTCTCTTCTGTTTTATTGAGCTCTATGTTGGTACACCCCACTAACATCTTGTATTTGTAACTCTCAAAATTGAGTAAAATGATTCATTATATTTTATAATCTTCAAATTTTTTTTCATATTGTAGGTGTATACCTATGTTTTCAATATCTAGTTTAAATAAGCTTGTCTACATCTTTAAAAACATTATTCTAATTTTAATAGGACTTATAAATCTACGTGAAATGAACTGATATGTTTACTGTGCTGAGCATTTTCTCACTTATTTAATATAAGTGAGAATATACTCTTTTCTTTCAGCAGCATTTTGTAATTGTCAGGATGTAGATACTATACATGTTTTCATTAATTTAATCAAATATTTGATTATATTTGGCACAATTGTGAACAATGTGGCTTTTAAAAATGCTCCTTTCCATGTGCTCATTTTCAGTATAGAGAAATGTAATTACTTTTGATATATTGAGTTTGTTTCCTGAATTTTTATTGAACTTTCTTATTAGGTCTCAGGTTTTCTTTTTCTGTTTGTTTCATTAGTATATGTTTTTAGCACATAATGTTTATATCCTTGTGTAGAGTGGACATGCAATGGACATAACACATCTTAATTCCTTTTAGCATCCCCTTTCCCACCCTCCTATCTCCCTCCTTTCATTTTTTTCCCAAAAACAGGACTTTATCACTATTAAAAATCTGGATCTTAAACAGACTCTCAGACTGGTGGTTCATATCCATCAGCTTGTTCAACTTTAGCTCCAGTCTCATCCCCAGTGGCCTTTTCAGAGCTACTGCCTTCACCATGAAGCTCCATGAGTTTTCCCAATTCAAACTTGGGCTTCTTCAGCATTTTTACTTTTCTGATAAAGACATTATGAAGAGGGTAGATAGATTGGCAAGCCCTTTTCTCTTTCCTAGTGCTGTCTGCAATCAGCTTATTGCCCACTTCCTTCAAGTCATTTGTCTGCACCTCTCAGGTCATGATTTCCATCATCTTCTTACAGATCTGGCAGACCTGTTGGTGCTGAGCATAAGAGGTCTTCCGTATCTGTTTATTACACTTTTTAGTAAAGCTAACACAGAACAAATGAAATAAATAACCATCCACATGAGTTTTGATAATGGCCTGTCATTTTTTGACCATGAACACATTTTGTCATGGATGAGGTTCATACCATGGAAGTTAGGCAGTTTTTGCCCTGAATATCTTCAGTAATTAGCTTGAATTTTCTAAAAGCAACTTCATCATTCTGAAGATCAGCAAGGCTCACTTCAAACACACAACCTTTGAGCCCATCAGATGCAATTTTGGTTTCTTGGTTTCTGGTGATGAGTGTTCTTCCAATATTTCTTATATTGAACATAGCTGGGCACCTTCACATCATTCCAACCACTTTCTTCTTGGCTTGCCTTTTGCTACATTTCATAAGGTGTTTGTTCTTGCCTATCACCATGGTGCTGCTCAGAGAGACACTCCTTTTAATTTTTGATTCCCTTTCCCATTTGAGAACATCACCTTGTGTTTTAATTTATTTTTATGTATTTATTTTTGCTTCATTGTGCAGCCTGGCTTTAAAATCACTACAGTGGGCTCCTAGGCTGCCCAGATAACTCAGTGGACTAAAATGCCTGCTGAGGCAGAGCACAGTGGCTGGGGTACAATCCTTGGCATGCTGTGTTGGCCCTGCCTACAGGGCATGCTAAGACAGGGATTGAGACTGGGCATGGTGGCAAGCACCTGTAATCTCAGCGCTTGGGAGGCTGAACACAGGAGAATCACTACAAGTCTGATCTACACAGTGAGACCCTGTAGATCCTGTACTAATATATATATATATATATATATATATATATATATATATATATATATATATATTAAAAGAAATGCATTTAAAAAATAAATAAAGAAAATAAAGTCACTACAGTAGGCTCCTGAAGATCCTCCCTTCTCAGCCTTTCTCAGTGCCGGAATTATAGAACATGCACCATCATTTCTGGCTGCTTTGCTCTTTATTTGTAGTTAGAGTTTTTCACATCAGAGAAAACGTATGATTGTCAAACTTGAATGCTTGATTTTTTGACCTAATATTATATCAAGGCATCTATTTTCCTAAAAGTGACTCGATTATATTAATGGAGAGCTGTAACACACTTTATGTAAAAAGCACATTTTCTTTATTCATCTATATATGAACATACAGCCTGCTTCCAAGACTTAGCTGTTCTGACTATGTTGTTATAAACACAGGTGTGTAGGTACCACTGTAATACGGTGTCTTCATCCTTTCAGGAAGGTACCTAGTGGTGCAATAGCTGGGTCAAATAGAAATCGGAGTTCATTTTATGAGAAATCTTTACACTGTTTTCCACAGTGATTATACAAATTTATATTACCACCAACAAGTAGAAAGGATCTTTTTTTCTCCATACTTTGCAGCATTTGTTATTATTTAATTTATTGATGGTAACCATTCTGGGATAAGATGGAATCTCAGCATTGTTTTAATTTGCATCTTTCTAATGACCAGCAATGTCAAACATTTATTGTGTTTATTAGCCATTTGTATCTATCCATTTCACTTGCCCATATTTTCAAATTATTTTGAAATTATTTTGGAGATCTAATTTTTTTTTTTGAGTTCTTTAAATATTCTAGGAGCTGGGGAGATATCTTGGTAGTCTAAGCAACTGCCTGACAAGCACAAGGACCTGAATTTAATCCCTGATGCCACATGCCGTGCAGGCCCTGGAATTCCAAGCCTGCTGTGTCAGTCACCAGCACTGGGTGTGGTGGTGCACACCTGTAATCCAAGCACTGGGAAGGCTGAGATAGGAGGATCACTGAGTCTGAGCTCTGCAGTGAGACTCTGTACCAAATAAATAAATAACATTTATTTAAATATTCTAGATATTACTTCTAAGCCTGAGAAATAGTTTACAAAAAATGTTCCCCTTCTATAGGTTGTCTTTCATTCTGTTGGTTGCTTCTTTGGTTATTCAGAAGCTTTGTAATTTGACATGATTCCATTTGTTGATTCTTGCTACTATTTCCTGTGCAACCAGAGTATTGTTCAGAAGGTCCTTGCCTATGCCTATGTCAACAGTTCTACCTATTTTATCTCCCAACAGGTTGTTTCTGTTTTAACATTTAGTTCTTTGATCTGTTTTTATTTTAGGTTAATACTTGTTGAGAGATATGGGTCTGGATTCAACCTTTGGCTTTTTTCTGCACCATTTATTAAAGATGCAATCTTTCCTCCAGCGTATGCTCAGTATTGGGGATTGAACTCGGGCCCTTGTGCTTGCCAGGCAGGCACTTCTGCTGCTGAGGTTTTAAGTATTCTAGGGGCTGTGGAGATAGCTCATTCCCTAGCCCTCCCTATGTATGGTTTTGGCCCATTAAATATACAGTAATATCGGCTCCAAGTAGTGTCAGTTTTATTTTCCTTTGTAACCTGAATGATTATTTATAGTATAAGACTATTGAACCTAGGGCCTCAGTTCCAAGATACATCCCAAGGCATTTTCTATGTTTATTATTTCAAGGTAGAACCTTGCTAAATCACTTGAGTTTCTTGGGCTGGGCTCAAACTTGCAATTCTCAGCCTCAGGCACCTAGAATTCTAGGACTGCAGGAATGACGTGCTACCTAGTCTGTGCAGAATTTTATATTTTAAATGAACTTACAATCATGTCACTGTCCCCTTTGAGTCTTCCATTTTTTTAGACACTGTCCTCCAGAAAAAGATATAGAACTATTCAATATCCCAACTTCCTCTACTTTGCAAGCTTTATCTCCTCCCATCTTAGCATTTGTCTACTTCATAGTTTTGCTCAGCTCTTTTCGTTTGCAGAATTTAGTGCTTCATCCAAATTCTGGGTCTCAGTACATGCACTGTGTATGTCATTCCCACAAATACCAGCTACTCAGCTCAAATCGCATCCTCCAGGAACCACTATGCAACCTGTTCAAAATAACATCCAACTCATGTGCTTCATCAGATGCTATAACAGCTCAGATTTCTTAATCACTGTACTATAACCTCTTTGAGAGAAAGAAATGGTCTCCTATCTCTGTATCCTTAGTTTTTATCATTGTGCTTGGCAGATAATAAAATACAGTTTGTTGGATGAGTAACTCTTAAACAGGTTCATAGAGAATCTTGATTTACTATCAAGATTTATAATGAGAATAAAATCTTAGCAATGAAATAAATGATCTACATTTGTATGGCTCTGTAACAAAAGGTTTTCTCTACTTCTTTACTATTGTTGATTTTCAAAAAGCCTTATGAGGTGTATTATTTTTATGTTTATTTTACCCAGAAAGAAAGGGAGATCAAGGAGGTTAAATGATTTTCCAGGATTATACTGTACTACCAAGAAGCAGAAGCTGACTCATTCCCAGGAATTACATGTTCTTTTTGCTATTATCTGTATTAATAAATTCCCTTTGCCAGTTTGTTATGGATATTTTCAGTCCTAGTGATATATGTGCATAGCTTTTTCTCTTACCTGTCTATATCTAACTCCTTCATGAGGTCTCAGGCCAAGGTAAAAAATCAGGATGGGTCATGAAGAAGAGGAGCAGTGCCTGTTGATCTCATATTTTTACCACTTATTCTAACTTCCCAGGGAGGAAAATGTAAATACCCGGAAGACATATGTAATAGTTGGAATTGAAAATGGCTGATAAGGACTGGATTATGAGGAGTCTCCACTGGTGGGACCATAATCTGATGACATTTTTGGGAGGTGATAAGAAGAGGAGGTGGGGCACAGCTGAAAAGAATAGATGATGGGGCATGGCACTCAGGACTACAGTGCATCTCATCTCCCACCTTGTCCTCTTGGACTTTGCCTTGCTGCTTCCCCCATGCCATGAGATGAGCAGTGTTCTGTCATACATTCTGCTTCACTGTGACTCTGCCTCTTGTCTCAGGAGCATGAGATGAAAGGAGCAGGTTGATCATGTGCTAAAACTTCCAAAACCGCCAGCCAACAGAAGTCCTCCTTCCTTTAAATTTAAGTTTATTTTTTTTAGGTATTTGTTCACAGTGACAAAAAACTATCAAAATATATACTTAAAATAAGATGAATTTACAGTAATACTTCCATTTACAAACACTTTTGTTTGCTAATAATTTAGTTTGCAGGTGAAAGCATTCAGCAAAATTTTGATACCATTGGCAAACTCCACATAGGCTGACAAAGATGACCACAGCCATCTACCCTACACAGGCACAAAGGCCACAATCTTCCTGAAAATCATAGGACAAATTAAGTCCATAAACCGAGGTACCTCCTTGCCTGTAGTCCCAGCCCTCTGGGAGGCTGAAGTAGGAGTGGCTGGAGACCAGTATGTGCAACTTAACTACTTAGTGCGATTGTGCCTTTACTTTGTAGAAGTTAGTTCTGAATTAAGACAGAAACTTAACATGTATAATGATTGAAATGTTTCTTAATTTCCTTAGTTTAATTGACATAAAATAAAATTATATATAGTTACATTGATGGGGTATAATGCGACATTTTAATGTATGTATAGAATGATCATCAGAGTACAATAGTTGGCATATTTTTATCACCTCAAATCTTTATCATATCTTCAGATTAAAAATCTTCTTACTAGCTATTTTGAAATAATGCATTTAATGCTTATCAATCATTTTTATGAACTGTCCTAAAAGATTACAAATCATTTCTCCTATCCAGCCACACCCCTATAATTGTTAACCATCTTCTTTCCCCACACCAATTCCAGACACTAGAGCCCACTATTTTATATAACACCTCTCTAAAATCAGCTTTTTAACTTATACATGGAAGTGAAAATAAGCTAAATTTATTTCACTTATTACCCTCTGGTCTTTTTCATGGTGATACAAATTACAGGATTCCATCCATCTTCTAGTGAATAATATTCCATTGTATATATGTACTCAATTTTCTTTATCTGTTTATCCACTCATCAATACCTGAGTTGATTCCATACTTTGGCTGTTGTGAATAGTGCTATGATAAAACATGTGATTGTAAACATTTCTTTAACATACTGATTTTACTTCCTTTCATATTTGCCCAATAGTAATGTTTTTCCAAACCTCCATTCACATCAACAGCATACAGTAGTTCCCCTTGTTTGACATCCTAACTAATTTTTTTGTTACTTTTAGCACCTTTTTTGTAATAGCCATTTTTGCTGAGGTCAGCTACCTTGCTGTTTGTTTATTTGTTTTGGTACTTGGATTAAGTCCAGGGTCTTCCTACTGTCCTACATCTACAGGCTTTAAAAAACATCATTTGGAGCTGGTGTCTCACTAATTTACTCTGTTTCCTGGACTGCGTTTGAAATTATTATCCTCCTGCCCCAGATTCGCAGAGGGCTAGAATTGTAAGCATACATTTTCAATGCAACCATATATCTTGTGACTTGTATTTGTATTTCTCTGACAATTAGTGATGCTGAATATTTTTTCATGTTTGTTAAGCATTTGTATACCTTCTTTTAACAAATAAATATCTATCCCACTCCTTTTCACATTTTAAAATCAGGATATTAGAGGTTATTTTTTTAATTAAGTTGAACTCCTTATAGATTCTGGCTACTAATCCTTTATGCAATGAAGAATTTAAAAGGATTTTCTCCCTTTCTATAGTTGTCTCTCTGTTCTGTCAATTATTTCTTTTGCTGTGGATAAATGGTGCATTAAATTTTGATTAAAATCTGGTAACTCCAAATTTGTATACATCAATTTTTAGTGCAATATTACATTTGTTTATAACTGCTAAATGCCAAAAAAGGCCTTTTACTATAAAATATTTAATCACAAACTGCAAGCATTCACAAAACTATGATTCTATAGAAAAAATATACAGTTCTTTTTCATTCACTTTCTAGATTCTATATCATTATGAGTTTGGCAGGGATGATTTATTCAGAGGTAAATTTGGCTTGGATCCTTTACTCATTGGAAGACATACACAATCCATGTTGTTTTCTTTTAATATTGTCCTTTGTCCCCTATGGAAATGAAATCTTGCAAACTAGGAAGAAAAAACGGGACATGTGAAAGTCACAGCATAGCTAAGACATGTTAATGCTTCACACATACTTGATTTCTCAGAAATATCATAGTGTATACCTAGATTATGGTCATCAGGGAAAGAGCAAGAACCCAGATGTCTCTTTGGATCACTACAGCATTAAAATGACAAGCTGATAACCTGAGCTCAAATTCTTGTTTTTTTCCCTTGTGTAAAAACTGTCAAAAGTCCGTATGTGTAAAAACTGTCAAAAGTCCGTATAAACCTTCAACAATTCCTATTAAAAAATAACCTATTTGCTAGAAAATCTTAGATCTATTTTAACAATTAAATCTCTTCTACTCCCAAAGTTCTCCCAAGGCAGTTATGAAAATATACCACATTCTATGTGATTCAAACTTTGTAAGCTAGTAAATTTTGTAAACAGGTGTACAGAACTTAACCATCATATTAAAGCTTCCAATCCACAGCACAAGGTGATTATCCTTATGAAGGAATCTGGTGAAATCACAGATGTTAATTGTTACAGGTCCTTGGTATACCATTACATGTCAATAAAAGCTATACGCAGTTGATTTTTATTCTTAAAATATTATTGGTATTTAAAAATATTGTGGAGGAACTTATTACTGTCGCCTAAGAAAGCAGAGGGCAAATGAGAATGGAAAAGAAAATAATATTTAATACATAGTTATTGATCATTCCCAATGTTCAAGGGACCAAGTTGCACATTATAACAACTCAAGATATTTGAGGGTAACCCGCCCTCAGGATTTTGACATCTGAAATGGAAAAGAGATATGAAAATCTCATTTAATCCAAAATTAATCTTGCCTGTGAGATTGGTTTCATAACTTTACCCTAAATTTTTATTGTCTGAGAAACTTTTTTATTAGAAAGGAAGAGAGGGAAGATAAGGTGTATAAATTTGCTTCTTGGACTTATTATCATATTTATAACTTGGATTAATTGCTGTGGAATAACTCCAGTGCTGTGACAGAATTGTGCCTTCAAATGAGAAAGAAGCAACACTCATTCTGAAGGAAAAGATTTATTCTTCCAAAGCTAAAAATCAAATTCTTGCATAAGGAACTAACAACGACAAAGAAACTAAGTTCCATCCAAATAGTTTTTGGCCATTGAAAACCTTGAAGAAACCTTACAACATTTTCATCATTTTTACAAATTACATTCTGTGAGAAAATTGGCAATTCATTTGCTTGTTTACTTTCTTTCCAACTATTTGAAATTCTCTAGCAAGCCACTCTGATGGATGGAGTATATCTGCTTCATAAATTCTATTCACAATAATGTGGTTGATCTTAATAAATCAATCAAAAGAGAGTTTAAAATATAACAATATAATACTTAAAAGTATTTGGTTAATGGGACGTCCCTGTATTACCCTCCTTTATAAAATGATTGTATGTAAATCTTGTTTTCAACCTGGGTCTGCATTGAATTTTTATTTAAATAAAGAAAATTATTTAATAGGGGGTTATTAAACAGGTTTTTACACTGCAGCTGTTCCAGTCCCTCAGGTAAATACTAATTGAGAAAGCTTATTAAAGTTTGTTCTACTTATTTGTTAGAATTCTCGTTCCTTCCCCCTGTGTGACTGCTTTGTGCAGGCAAGTCTCCCGCTGACTCTAGTATGTAAGGATTTGAAAAAGCAACAAGCTTGGAATGTTTATTAAGTAATTGCCTTTGATGTTCTTGGTCTATAAAGGTCTAATTTTCATTATTGTTTTTTAAAATATTAAGTGTATTGTGAATATAGAAATTTAGAAAGTGCAGCTTTTCCATCTTAGAAGAGGATAACATTGTATCCCATGATACCATCACTTGAGAGGCTGAGGCAGGAGATCACTGCCGTTCCAGGTCAGTGTGGGCTTGTGTGGTTCAGTGGCAACCTGGACTATAGAGCAAAACACCTTGTCTAAGAAAAACCAATCACTCTTATTTGTGGCGCCTAGGAGGCGATCATTAGCTTGGAGAGGAAGCTGAACATCTTGCCAGCCACTGGCTGCCAGAAACTCGTGGAGGGCGATGACGAACGCAAGCTTCACACGTTCTATGAGAAGCACATGGCCACAGAAGTGGCCGCTGACACCCTGGGTGAAGAGTGGAAGGGTTACATGGTCCGAAGCAGCGGTGGCCACGACCAGCAGGGCTTCCCCATGAAGTGGGCGCCTGTGGCTGAGTAAGGGGCAGTCCTGCTGCCGGCCGAGGAGAACCGGGAGAGAACGCGTACACCGTCTGAGGCTGCATTGTGGATGCCAGCCTCAGCATTCTCAATTTGGTCCTCGTAAAGAAAAGAGAGAAGGACGCTCCTGGGTTGGCTGATACTACTGTGCCTGGGCGCCTAGGGCCCAAAGGAGCCTGCAGAGTTCGCAAGCTTTTCAGTCTGTCTCAGGAAGATGACCTCCGCCAGTATGTTGTCAGGATGCCCTTGAACAAGGAGGGCGAGAAACCCAGGACCAAAGCCCCCGAGGTCCAGCGACTTGTGACTCCACGTGTCCTTCAGCACAAAGGCCACCGTGTTGCACTGAAGAAGCAGCGCGCTAACAAAAACAAGGAAGACGCTACAGAGTGGGCTAAGCTTCTGCTTCCAAGTCTGAGTCCAGTCAAAACTAAAATGCTTAAGTAACAAATAAATTAGATCTGACCTCGTTAAAAAAAATCAATCAAACATAAAATGAAATATGAAAAGAGGAGCTTGAGTAGTCTTAATGGAAAACAGTCTTCTACTGTTGGGGTAGTAAGAAGTGTTGGCATGGACTAAGCAACTGTGAATTTGGAAGAGAAAGGAATTAGAAAAGATGTTCTAACGTTGATTCTCTTCCCCCTTTGACTGTGTTTATTTCTGTAACTGATTAAAAAATGAAAAAGTATATACACTTCACTCCATCACAGACACAGGCAGGAGAAATCTAGAGAAGAAACTGGCAGGAAGAAAATGAAGGATGCTTTCACAAAGTGCATCTTCTCCACCTTCCATGCACAGAGAATGGGGCACAGGATGAGCTCTTAGGACTGTAGGTGGGCAAGAGATTTAATGGTCTTTTACTTCATTTTTCAACAAAATTTTCAAACGGATTTCTAGTTTCCAAGAGTATTTAGGAGTAATATGGGAGAGATGATTCAATATTTTTAGTAATGGAACTTCAAGTAGAAAATGCCATGTGATATACAAGCATAGAAACACTGAACATTAGCAGCTTCAGGGTAAATCCTGAGGGGATTTGACTGACCTTGTCATATAGAAGTTACATTTCTTGTTATATAGGTCTTGCTTTACCTTGGTCACAACCATCCAGCAGAAAAGTGTAAAAATGAGGCATAAAAAGTAAAGCCATATTAATATGTTGAGTTCTAAAAGGCTCAAGTCAATTTCTGACATTACCAGTCCTACAGATAATCCACCACTGTTATAGACTACTGGACTATATTGGATTATTTTGCTGAATTCACACACCTATCATATTTAAATGGCAATGGAATATGCATCTCTGACAAAACTAAACAAAAAAAGGTATACAATTGAAGGACCATTTTGCATCTGTATACAAAATAGGATACATATATAACTACATTCAATGAAAAGAAAGATTTGTACTAATAGTGTTTGGACAGGATATCATGTCTGCCTCTTGTACTATGAATAATCACTTCAAAGACAACAGTCTGCAATGAATTAATTATTGAAACTGTCCTACTGTCTCATTGCTATTTGTTTCTCAATAAAATTAATGAAAAAAAAAAAAAAACATTAGCAGCTATGTCCAGGAATCAGACATAGAATCTTTAGGTCACTCTTTTTGTTTTACTCTCCTTAGAAAGACTGCTATGAAAGGTTGAACCTTAGTTAGCATTTAAAAACTTATTCCCAATTGATAGCCAATTATCAGTATTGGTTCACAGAGTAGTTCACTCTACCTAACCCATTTGTGCCAACTGTATGGTTTGTGTGGTACACCTGCTCTTGGAGCAAAGAGTCTAGACTGTTATCACTATACATTTTAGAAAACCTCCATGTGGATTCATCCGAACACTAGCTCTTTCTCCTCAATGATTCATCTGTGTGTACTTACTACATAGCTATATAAATCTTTATGGTACACACAGGCAGGTGCACATGGATGCTGTGGCTGGTGACTGAAATGAGTTTCAGATGCTGAGTCAGATTTTGTCAAGCAGAGATGACATTTAAGGCAGACAAATATCTATAAATGAGCAAAAGACACAACATAAGTAAAGGCATAAGCTTGATGTTGGGGAGGAAAGAGGGAATGAAAAACATTTCACTTTCTGAATCCTTAAGATTAAGGAAAGCAGTGTCATGAAATCTAAGCAGAATGCAGCTCAGAGTCCTCAATGCTAATTTATAAGTTCTTACAACTTTAAGAATTATTCATAATGAGGAATAACTAAAACTCAGTGAGTTAGTGGACATTTGGGATAGCAAAACAATAATGTATCTTTATTCTGAATTTACATTCTTGAAGCAGAGTATGTTTCTTTTTTTGGCAGAACTGGGGATTGAACTCAAGTCCTTGTGCTTCTACTGAGCCATCTCTCCAGCTCCGTATGTTTCATTTGTATCATGTATGTCTAGAAAATCATTAAGCATTTACCTATGTGATATTCTATATTTTCAAAAAGAATCATATTAGAAAGTTTTCTTCAACTTAGTAGATACTTGAAATATATTTTTAGCCTATTCATAAATTTTAGTAAATATGACAAAGCTAATACATTTGACTTTCTTAGTGATATCAACATTTTGTTTTAAGTTTTAGGTTATTCATCTGCCATTTACATTTCAAGTTTCAAAATATGATACCTCGAAAACATGAGATCTATCATTTATATGTTGCATGCAATATGAAAACTGTGTCAACAACTTAAAATCTGTCAGCATAAAGGAGACTATCAAATATTTGTCTTTGAAAATAAATCTTTTCATTTTAATGCTTGGCAAGAATGCCTTAGGAAATGATTTCAACAGCAATAGGTTAGAACTAAATTCATATGCAGAGGGTTTTTATTTTATTTTGCTTTTTAATTTCCAGAACTTCCCATAGGAGATCATTTCAAACTAAAACATTACTAGCTGAAATTTAATATTAATGATAGTTTTGATTATTTACAATGTCTTAACAACTTTTGAGATACATATTAGAACTGAGTGAATAAAATTAAATATAAAACATTATTTAAATGTGATTTTATATCATTTTGTTGATATTCCTTTTTGTCCAAAATAAGGTTTTCATAAATAGTCCTTTTTTTATATTTTAGTAAATTTAAACTTAAAATATCTAATCATGGTATTCCCTTTATTGAGCCCAATGATTAAAATTGACACTAATGAATAAATAGTTCCTGTTTTAGAACATGTATAAGTATCTTTGTGGATAATTTCCTAGATTTATCATAGATAAATTTATATTACAAAAATGTGAAGTAGCTAATTTTAACAAACTTATTGACTTTTTGCTCAATATTTTTTCTCACACTGATTTTTATGTGCTCCTGAGTTTTTCATTAATACATCTTCTTATCAGTCATACTTGGGATGTGCTCTGAATAGCAATGCTCAATAAATAATGAAAATATTCTTAGTTATGGAATACTGGGACTTTTTCATTTAGCAGAAACACTAAGAAAGACAATATGCATTTGAATATATACATAAGAAATGAAGATATCACAAGAATAATTGCTTTGAATATAATACTTTTTGAATCAAAATTATAAATATGTGATATTTCAAAAATAGATGAAAATATATTTTGTGATATTAAATTAATTACTGATATTAATTGTATTATTATTTCATCTACCAAATCTATACTTTTGGGTCAAGTCCTGTTCCAAGTGCTGCACAGAGCAAGCTTGACTCTCTTGGTAATTTCTTTCCCTTTACAACAAAATGCTTTACTGTGTAAGATATACCTCTTACGAATCTGCAGATATCTGCCGGCTTTGAACAGATGACCTCAGAACTGTGTAGGCAAAAACAGCAATCATTTTATTTTGCTCATCTATACTGTAGGCAAGGTTTGATAAGGAAGTAGCGTGGCTGACAGTTGCTAGTTAAATGGGCGCTTGGGAGGGCAGGGAGGCCTGAGTTCCTTCTGTGTTCATCTTTTCATGTAACCTGTGCTTCCTCACAGCATGAGGGCTAGATCCAAGAACAGGTATCCAGAGCAAGAGCCAGATAGAAGCTTTATTGCTTTGGTAACTAATCTTAGCAGACACATAATTTCACTTCCCCTAAATCTCTTCAACAGGTCCATCCAAGGTCAAGGAGAAGAGACTCCTTTTTTTGAAGGCAGCATGACAAGAATTCAGAACATCTGTGAGACTAGATGTTGCAGCCATTTTTTTATAAGTTCAATTTACTAAACTATAATGAGTGGGAAAATATTACCATATTTCTGAAGTATCTAATTTAGTAGGGTTAATTTAATAATGAATAGACATAAAGACTTAAAATTGTAAACAGTCAATGTCTCATAGCAGCATAGCCTTTATAATCACAGTGCAGTTATATTAACATGTCAGAAATCATTACTCTAATATGAACATGGCACAACTCACTCAAATTCTTCTTAATAAACTGAGGTACAATAAAGTGTAAAGCTCCATCTCAATATGCTACTTTCATCATTTATGTTGTTAAATATATTGAAATTCTATATGGCTAGTGGTTTATTATTAGTAGAAAGAATATCTTGAATAAATCAGCTTGAAATATAGTATGACAAAGCTCATCACAGTTAAAATTATAATAAAATAACTCTAAAAGATTGTACATTACTGCATTTGGGAACCGTACAGAGTCATGTTTGTGCATAGGATTTGAAGTTGGGTTTACCTTTTACATGCAGACATGAGTGAAGATGAGTATGCCCATAAAATCATACATTTAGAGATTTTGTATTATATCATGCCACAGATATTTGGCAGTTTCTTACCACTTGAATATAATGTCTATAGATTATAGCCTGGTTAGAGTTTTTGTTTTTTGGCTGTTCATTTAAGGAGTTTGGGGGCTGGGAGATAGCTCAGTAGATAAGTGCTTGCCTGGCAAGCGCAAGGGCCTGAGTTCAAGCCCTGGTTCCACAAAAAAAAAAAAAATCATTTAATGAATTTATAACACCAGAGGAATCTGTCACACAGTGCTAATCATAGCAGTGTTCATACCCTGCTATACTATGGCAATGGTAAGAGGGTGTGATAGCATACACCTATATTCCAGTACATGGAAGGCGTTAGGTTGGCTGGTCAACTTAATTTAAGACCAGCTTAGGTGAATCCAGGGCCAGCTTGAACTATGAAGAAAAACCCTGACTTAAAACAACAACAAATGGTAATAAAGAAAACAAATGTATAATCAGTGTAGCATGGAGACAAAGAAGAAAGGCAAATGAAATCTGACTTGGGTGGCATGAAAGAGAAAAAAAAATGATCCAAATGATCCTAACAAAAGAGGCTGTTTTTAGGTGAGCTAGAAGTTATATAAAGGATGCTGGAGAGATAGCTCAGTAGAATAAGTGTCTGCCCAGCAAGAGCACGGTCCTGAGTTCAATCTCAAGTACCACCAAAAAAAGTTATATAAAGAAAAAAATGATATTTATTACCAAAGTAGTAAGGTGGCCATTGGGTATACAAGGAACTTAGTTTAATTGCATACAGTAAATAAGAATTTGAACTGGAATGTCTACTGTGCTGAGGCTAGGGGCCATTTACTAGTCACATCAGTAAATAAAGGTAGAGTACTTGCAACAAAGTGAAAGCTATTCTTAAATATATTCATTTCTCTTCATTCCTAGTCCTACTATATGAACTTCCATGTGGCCTGTGGTTACAGCTTCCTAAAATTAGCCTTCCCACAAGTTTCTTTTTCTTCACAGGTACAGCTTACAGTGTAGAATGATGCTGGAAAAAAGGGTTGACTTCATTTTGTTGGTGTTGTTGTTGCTAGTCTTGAATACTGCACTGTTACCAGGACTATAAAATTATAATACTCTCTGCTGTCATTCAGTTTCAATGTTCTGAAACTGTGCCTCTCTTTTCCACAACCCCAAATCCACCTCTAACATGCAAAATAGCCATGTCTATGCTGGAATGCTACAAATTTCAAAGGATTTTGACCTCATTTCTTTGCACATTTCTTTCCTCTGATTTAAATCTCATTTCTGTCCTTATCTGGTATTGTCTTCCTCAGAAATTACTCATCTTTTTCCATTTTTTCCCAACATCCTAAGCTGCAAATTCCTCCCACTGAAAACTCACAAAATCCATATAATATATACATCATGTTTAAAACTATATAAGAATGGAATAGCTTTCAGTTTGCTTTTGCATATCTTTTGATCTTCACTGCAGTGCTTCTTACTGCTTCATGCCACAGTACCTCTTGAAGACAGGGAAATAAAGGAAACATTTATCAAGTGACTAAACATAATTTAAAACAGTCTAAGTTACAAAAAAGGTAATAAAGCGCCATTTAAAAGAATCTTCGCTCTATTATTTTAAGAGAATGTTTAGTGGCATAGATAATGAAAGACTGCAAAATTGATTAAGGGAACTAAATGACACTATAAAAACAGTTTAGTAAGATAAGTTTAAAGCAAACATTGCTTGTACATGGGTACCTAATAATTTCTAGGCACTGGAGTTAAGAATGATAACTGGTAAGGCCATATGTTTTGAAATGCATTATATTGTTATATACTTCCTTGTCATCAGTACCTTTGTAGCAGTATTTTTATCCAGTATTTTATTTCATTTGTAGAATATTGTTAGTAATTGACACTTATAGTCAAATATATGTATCTTAGCACACAAAATATAATTTGACTTCAAGTCACAACCTTCAAAGTGTCTAGACTCTGTACACATCTATTCTCTCATCAATTTTACTTTATAAAACATTCTCACTGTTGAATTTTTATGTCTAGGAAAACTTATAATCTTTAGAAGGATTACATTAAGCTGTTGAGCCTATTCATATGTATGTCAAGGATATATTCAGATACATATATTTTTTTTTACTTAAACAGAAGCAAAGCTGTACAATCAATATACCCTAAAATCTGCAATGCTGGAATGTGAAAGTTTGAATAAGTGGACACTCTACTAGCTCATTAAAGAGGTTTTAAAAATCTGAGACAAGTCATTAGTGATTAGTCTTCTATTTACCAAAACTAATTTGAATGTGTGTACAAATGCAGCAGATTTTAAGCCCAACAAAAACATTTTCATGTATGTGTCACTCAACTGGGAACTAGAGGTCATCTGGCTAACAGATTAGAGGGTGAAGGTAGCCAGACACATTTTATACTTTTGTGGAATGAAAACTGTATATATTCTGAAACAGCTCCTAAATTATTTTCTGAATGATTAAAACTTTAACTTTTAGAGTGATGTGCAAACACTTCTAGTAAGAGCAATGCAATCATTAAAAATACTGTAATGTATTTAACTTGATGGAAATAAAATAACACTGTTTTAAATGGGAAATTAATTAATATGATATGTAGTCTAGACTGTCATAATTCAATGTTCATGAACTCAGCAAAGAGGGAATTTCTGGAATACATGAGAAGAGGAGCAAGAATTTGGACGTAGCTAAAATTTAAACATTTCTGGTAGTATTCTACAAATGTCAACTCACACTCATGAGAATGGATTTCAGATGGGACAAAATATACAAATAGTTCATGTATAGTTATGATAACATCTATATTTCTTTTCACATTCAAAGAGATATTCTCAGTTGAACAATAGTACAGCCATATTGAGTATCTCATCTACATACAAATGTTAATGCTAGAAAATTTATTGCCAAAATCTGAAAGGACATAACACTGACTTTACTTAAATCATATAGCAAAAATTCCACAAATATTTTAGAAATAAAATGAATTCCACTTTATTTACATATAACAAAAATGTTACTATCTAAATGTTTAGTTTTGTGAGTATCCAGAAGCAAACTATAGAATATGTGTATCAAATAAAATGTTTTCAGTGTCTCTTCCTAGTTATCTTAAACCTGCACAATCAACCTCTGGAAATAACTGATATATTTTTTTAATTTTCTAAACTAAATTAGTTTTTTCTTATCTAAATTTTTATATAAAAGCAACCATATAGTTTAACCTTGATATTCTAATTAAAGTCCTAGGAGATATCTGTAAAAGTCTTCTTCGTAATTGCATTTTCATTTCTCCTGAGGAAATACCTAAGGTACAAATTCCTAGGTTTTGTTATATGTGTATTTAGCTAAAAACTGTAAAAATGCTTTTCAAGGTGGATTTGGAATCTTATTTCCTCTTCAATTAAAACTAGACCCATATCTTTCACCATGCTCTAAACTAACATCAAAGTAGATCAAAGATCCAAATATTAAAAGAAACACTAAATCTGCTGAAAAAAAAGAGTATGTAGAGCTCTTGAAGACATTGATGTGAAGATTTTATGACCAAAACCCAGACTATGAGGGGAATATTACAAAGAATAAATAATTGGAATCATATCTTATGAATAAGCTTTTGCACAGCAAGAGAAACCACCAACAGAGTAAAGAGACAACCCACAGATTGGACAAAAGTTTTAGCTCTTCCTCAGAGAACTACTGCTTAGACTATAAAAAGAACGCAAAAGAATCAGACCCCCCCCCCCAGATTTAAAGACTCAATCCAAAAATGAGAATCTAAAATGAATAGACATTTGTCAGAGGAAGAAGAAGAAATGGCAAATAAACATACGAAAAAAATGTTCGAGATCATTGCTCATTCAAGAAATGCAAACTAAAACAACACAGTTTCCTTCTCATCTCAAAAAGAATGGCTAACATCAAGAAATCAACCAATAGCAGACGCTGGGCAGCAGAGATAGCTCAGCAGAAAAGAGTTCCTGCTTAGGCAAATTTAGGCAAGTGCAGGGACTGTGTTTGGATTTATGCCAACTCCACCCCCAGGGTGAGCTGAACCAGACACACACACACACACACACACACACACACACACACACACACACACACACAAATGCTAGTGATGCTGCAAGGAAAAAGGCATCCTCCCCTACTGATGGAAATGTACTGTTGTGACCACTGTGGAGATCAGTATGGAGATTATTCAAAAAAACTGGGACTAGAGTCTATTCAACCCAGCCTCTTGGCATCTTCCCTAAAAGCATCAAACCACAGTAATAAATGCACACCCATGTTTATAGCAGTACAGTTTATAATATCTTCTTGATGCATTGACCAATATCATTCTTTATTTCTAGTAATACTTTTGTTATATTGTATGTTGCCTGACAGTAACTTTTATTTCAGTTCTGCTTATGTCTCTTTGTATAAATAAATGTATTTTAATTTTTGCATTAATTTTCACTTTTAACACTTATTTACAGGTATTAAAAATGCATGCCTTTTCAGGACTATCTGAGATCAATTTGCATGCCATCTTTTTCTTTTAATTAAAGTTTTTAGACCATTATATTTATTTTTAATGTATCTTTCAATGGGGTGTAGTACAAATCTCCTGTTTCATCATTTCTTCTCAATTTCTGTATATAATTTATTTGTATTACATTTGCTTTTCATTAATTTAAAACTTTTCCACACGATTTCATTTCTACTATTGCTTTATAGATAAATTTATTTTATTTGAAATCACTTCTTGACATTCTATTCTCATTATTACTTAGTGACTCTTTATCTTAGTATTAAGAATTTAATATATATATATATTATATCATAATATATATTATATATAGTATATAATATATGTATATTATATATAATATATGTATATATATATAATATATGTATATATATATATATATCATCATTTAACAGGCTATCCCCTGAAATATATTATCTCTCATATAATTTAAGCACATTCTTCCATTAATGCTCTTCTATTTTTATTCAATTCAACCCACTGTTTCATTCTATTCATATTACATAATGCTCAGTTTGTCTTTTAGAAGAATAGTTTTGTATATTTGCTGTTTCCTATATTAATAGTCTTCATTCTCTTCTGCTCACAAATTTCCATCTAATTTCATTTTTGTCACACCTCAAGAACTTTTGTACCTCTCGGGTTCATGTGTGTAGATGATACACTCTTATTTTTCCTCAAAAGTCGTTTTTATTAACCATTTTAGAAATCAATTTTATTATATAGAGGCATTCTCTGACTTATGGTGGTTTAGCTTATGATTTTTTTTAATGATTGCATAAACATAAACCCACTCAATCATTGCTTTTTTTTATTAGGCTAAACTATAATGTTAGGGAGGTTATGTGTATTTTCAGCGCTATAATTTGCAAGAGGTAAGTTGGTGTGTACTGGTAAGGCACATTTTCTCCAATACTCTTGGTTTCTGGGTTTTTACTTTCAGTGCAGTGCAGATGTTGTTTCTTTTATGTTTTGACTTGCAGTTTGGTTAAGATGTCTATGCTCATTTTTTTATAGGTTCTATATAATAGTTCATCTTTCCTAGCCTCCTGTAAGAATTTCTGATTATCATTTGTATTAGCAATTTAATTTTGGTAATATTGGTGATGGTGATAGTGATGAGGTGTGTGTATGTGTGTGTGTGTGTGTGTGTGCATGTGTGTGTGTGTGTGTGTGTGTCCTGCCTGAAGAGCTGGAGGTCACTGAGGTTTCTGGATTTTGGTTCAACCCCTTTTTGAATGTAGCGATGAAGTAGACAACCTCAAGAATTAAGACACAGAAGAGAACAAGTCATGTGAATTTGAAACAGAAAGAAAGTTTTCAGGTCAAGATAAGAGAAACTCCTGCCAGGTGTGGTGGTGTGGGCCTGTAATCCCAGCACTCAGGAGGCTGAGGCAGGAGGATTGTTGTGAGTTCAAGATTAGCCTGAGCTACAAAGTGAGCTTAAGGCCAGCCTGAACTGCATAGTGAGACCTGTCTCAAAAAAAAAAAAAAAAAAAAAAAAAAAAAAAAAAAAGAGAAACTCCTGAGACCAGGAAACAAAAGCTTTATTTCTGAGAAAGAATACGGAGACAGATATGCTTGTAATAATATCATAAAAGAATAAAATGGGAAGACATCTTTAGCTCAATAAGCTGTTGCAGTCATTTCAAGTACTTAGGTTTTTATACTGCATCTGAAACCTATACTCTGTGTGGGAGCCCTCATCCATGCGGGGAATGGGTCATTTGATAAACATCCATGGTGGATTTTTTTTTTTTTTTTTTTTTTTTTTTTTTTTTGCGCAACCTGGGATTGAACTCAGACCCTTGTGCTTGACCAGGAAGTGCTTATTCCACTGAGCCATCTTCCTGGCCCCCTTTTTTTTGTGGTACCAGGGATCAAATAGGACCTCATACTTGACAGACATCACTGAGCTTTCTCCCTGACCCTTATTATGTGTATCTACGTGTCTATTCAAAATATATTTATTTTCCTTAAAGGCACCATTGAGAACACAAGCCTCTGACAATATTTAAGTATTAGCAGGCTGGGGAGATAGCTCAGTGGAATAAGTGCTTGCCTGGCAAGTGCAAGGTCCTGAGTTCAATCTGTGGTACCACCAAAAAATAAATAAATAAATAAATAAATAAATAAATAAATAAGGATTAGTATGAGAATATGTTTGTGTTCATAAAGAGAATACCTTTCAACTTCATTATCATGGACTATCTTTTTTTTTTCTTTTTTTTCTGTATTTTAGGGAAGGGTCTGCATGGTGTTTAGGGTCTCACTATGTAGATAGGGCTTGCAGTGATTCCTCTGTATACAGCCTCCCAAGTGCTGGGATTACAGGCATGCGTCACCACACCCAGTCCCAATTGCCCTCTCAGCACACCCCCAGCACAGCAGGCCTGGGGATTGAACCCTTTGCCCCTGTACCTTCTTGCAGGCACTTTAATCCGCTGAGTTATTTGACTGGCCCTGGCATGGACTATCTTTCTGCCCTCTCCTCTCTACTATCCTCCCCTCCCCTCTTCTGTCCTTCCTTCTCCTGTCTTTTACCCATCCTCTTCTCTCCACTCTTCTTTCCTCTACTTCTCTTTCCTCTCCCCACTCTGTATTTTCCTCTATGATTATAGGATCAGTTATATGGAAGTATGGCTACTGCAGATTTTAATACCCAGTCACTGACTTGAACTTCTTAATTCATCTTTGAGCTGATCTTTTGTTAGATGAACTCTAATGGAACAATGATGTATATGAATTACCAGAGGAGATATGCTAAAGAATAAAACATTTTTATACTGTAGTACCTTTTCTAGCTTCTTGAATCCAGGCCTCTATTTTCATTTTGGAAATGAAAATTATTTATTCAGTTCTGCTGACTTAACCTTATTTCACAGATTTTCCTCACTCATAAGGATGAAGAGTCTATTGTGCGCTTTTTATCAGGTGCTCTAAGGAACATGAAAGGAATCAATGATCCTTTCAGCCTTGCATGGGAATGGAACTTGGCACAACATCAGATATCCCAATAGAGGCAGCAAGTATGCTACTGAGTGAGGGAACGCAGATACCAAAGCTTCTGATATCCATAAGATAATTCAGTATCAATTCTTGCAAGGCATGAGCTGGGTGCCACTGGGCACTTAACCCCTGGTACATAACAATAATTTATGTATTTATCCACAAAGCATCAAGTTTCCTAATCTTAACATTTGGCAGCATTATTTTACTGAACATCACAATAAATTTCTGCACTAGGTATTGTGAAAATCCTTATTAAACAGATGAAACAAATTAACAGATTATATTAAAATATTACACAGCTAACAAGTGTTAATGTGGTATCACAAAGCCAGGCAATCTGGATGAGAACCTCTGCTCTGAATCCTGTTCTACATACAAGTGCCAGCAATGCAGTTCTTTGAGATTTCAGAAGAGAGTTAAATTGACTTCTGTGTTGGCCTTAGAAAAGAAGGCCAAACCTTGCCAGACACAAGTGTGAAGGGAGAGAAGCGGGGGAGTAGTACCCATTTCTCATTTCATTCGCATATATAATTTAGGACGTGAAAGGAAACTTAGTCTTTACCAAGTGTAAGTCATTTTTCTAAACAAAGAACATGGGACACTGAAATGATAATTGATTCTAAAAAGGTCACATAGTTAATTACAAAGAAGGCTGGGAATAAAACCTGAGTTTCCAGGTTTCTGTTTCACCACTCTTACTAGAAAACCTCCTACTTTGCATATCTATTGGGCAGAGTGCTCTATCCTGTGCCATTTACACACGTCTTAGTCTTTTTCAGAAGAGCTATTCATCCTGCTGTGGGCAAGGACTATAGTTTATTACATATACTTCCAAGAACAAAGATAAATAATACTTACCTGAAGTCCGAAAAATACTACCTTGCAGTGTTTGGCTTATTGTTTTGTTTCTTTTGTTTAGGAAATCAATATAAATGATGCATTTATTTCATTTTAATTACTAGATTTCATTTCATAATATCTGAAGTATGTAGCATGAGCTGTGTCTATTGCAGATGATGGAAACACAAAGGTGAATGGTGGAAAAGTCATAAATCTGTGGAAAAGTCACAGATATTTGAGCATATTATTCTTTCTTATTATTTAATGTCTTTGCTTATAATTCCCTCCTCCATAGTCTATGATAGATTAGAGTCTTCCTTTTTCTGAGAAATGTTCTTCAACCCCAGGTGGACATAGAACCTAGCTGCACAGAGTGTACAGTTACACTCTGCCACCCCTCTTGCCTTGCCCCTACTTCTTGCCAGCACTTAGCCTATAATAATGCATTCTGTTTGCAAAAGCTTGTTGCTCTTACTAAACTGGAAACATTATGGAGGTCACATTCAAATTTTCATACTTAAATTCCTGTCCTCACCCTAACACAGCAAAACCCAAGAAACAATTAAAACATATTGAATAAATATGTATTGAATTAATTAATGTCAAATAAATGTGAGATATTTTACCTTCATGGATATATGTACCGAAAAAGTGATTTGGGACCAGTGTTTTTGAAAGTCTACTTGAGTTAAATTTTTATGATGTAATAATATGTACTTATGATGTAATAATAAATATGTAATTATGTTGTAATAATAAAACACTGGCTATACATTGAGTAGGTTTCTCCATCATTTTAAGGTATCAACAACCTTAAAATTGTTATATTTTATACATAGTATTTATGTAAATAGTATAGATATTTATACATAGTAAATTAATAGGAGTGGGTTTTAACTCAGTTTGAGTTAAAATATTTCCAGCACTCATTTTTTAAGCCTTTTTTTTTGTTGTTGTTGTTTTTGATGTACCAGGGATTGAATTCAGGACCCTGTATTTGCCAGGCAAGCACTTATTCTACCGAGCTATCTCCCCAGCCTTTCGGGCATTCATCTTTGATGGATCATTCAGTATGAAAATTGTATTATTTGAATAATATACTGTAACACAAACTTACTGAATTCACATCATGACTGCTAAACTGAGAACTAAAAGACATTCTGGTAAACCAGAGTAAGATACAAGAAAGTAGAAAAAGTGGAAATCTTGAAAAATTATTTATAAGAAGAGATGGTAAGATGATTGGCAGTTTAGATGGAGTGAAACAATAAAAGAAACAGCAAAAGGAACTTCTTCCTAGCTTTAGGAATCTGAAGGTTGATTCACTTTCTTGAGTCTTAGTGTTCAGAGGAATGATACACATTCTCAAAATAAGATTGCAAAATAAGAAAAACATACCTATTAGCGGGGGGGTAGTAGAAAGAAAAGAGTTTATATATAGACATTCTAAAACACTCTGATTATTTATATGTGAACAGTAGATTTCTTCATAAAATCCACCAAATGAGATATTTACTGAAATGTACCATAGTAAGTAGGGAGATGTGCACCTGGGATTTTGCTCAGTGGCACTGTGCCTGTATGGCAAGTGTGAGGCTGTGAGTTTG